>JAVLUX010000009.1:11240000-11317500 GCA_032164185.1 Moxostoma hubbsi | reverse complement strand
ATGCTCCAATCAGGATTTTAACATTCGATCTCCAATTTTCTTTTCGTTCGTTTAACTTTTTATCAGCAGCTCTGTTAAAACTGGTTATATGTAAGCTGTCTGCTCAATGTCACCATTAACTGAATGACCCTGTTGGTAATATCATAGTTGTTGCCTAGTTTTTGTTGTCAAATATTCTGTTGGTTGGTTGAATAATTAAATAAACACAAAATGTTCAATTTTACTCTTTACTCCAGGCCTTAGAAACAAGTAGGCTTACCTGAACTATTTTCTACTGTATATAACATATGCAGTTATTTTTATTTATTATTTTATTATAATTAATTTAATAATGTATTATATTATAGTATGTAAATTAGGGTTACCACAGTGTAACAGATTTATCCTGTACAAGGGACAACACCAGTGTTACATTTTATAACAGGTAAAAAAAAATTATGAAAATTTCCAATATGATAACAATAGCCTAACGTATAGAATAGCCATAAATAAAGAATAGTTGCCTAATGAAGAGTTTGCGACCCTTGATAAATGAACCTAAATAATGCATTGAATGACAGATGTTCCTTACCAACATATCAAATGACACAGGCAGTGAAGTAAGCACACTGATAGAAGATGTTTAATTGCCGGTAGTGAATATAATGTGCATGGGGGGAACTGTAAGACGTCTCTGATTTGGAACGACACAAGAAATGCTGTTTGACACAGACACGCGCTTGAAGAAACACACTTTATTATATTTTTAAGAACAGATGACAGAAATTTGACGATGTAATTGGATAGTGATTTATTTTTATTAATTTTTTTAAATACAAATATTGTGTACATATTTCTTGCATATCGCCCAGCCCTAGGAGGGGAAAAATTATTCACACACATTCAAAGTCATTACTCTTCCAAAACAGCTAAACTGGGTCCTGGGATGAAAGGTATAAAATACCATACTTAAACCCACAATAAGTGATGTATTTGCCCGGAAAACTAAATACCCGACCAGCAGCCCATGATGCACAGAATGCACGAATGAAGTAGGTTCATCGCCAAAGAGATGTTGCCCATCACAACTGTTGAAAAAGCCATCTTTCAAAAAGTTGAACACACATTTAAACAGCACAATTTTTTTTCAGTATATTTGAATTTTTAGTTAAAATAATTAGTGAAATTTTGAAATCAAGCTTCCTTGTGTTGTGTAGGCTATTGCTTAACAAAAATTACCCCATAGTACCACTTATCATCCAACCAGCGGTAATACCGGTGTTAGTCGGTTTGAACATGAACGCACTGGTGTGAAAATGATGATATCGTGTCAAGACATCTAAATATTTTATATAGATTTATTATGAAAGTTCCTTCCTTTTCATTTTGTTGTCTTTTGGTAATATCAGTTTATGCTGCTTGTTGCCGCAGGGAGTGTAAAGGCCAAAGTATACTTCAGGGTGTGCGCGATGCGGATCACTCAGCGCACAGTACGTGTGACACAAACTGCATCACCAGCACAGCCGTGTGTCTTGACATATATAGACACAGAGTGTTTTGTTTTTTCTTGTGCAAGAAAAAACATGTATGAGTGCAACTAGTGCACCGGCCAATGATGATTGTTTTTTTCTCTTCAATTCAGTTTTATTTACCAAATTCTGTGTTTTCCGTTTTAAAATCCATGTTTTATGATTATTACATTTTTAAAACCATATTGTGCCTTATCAAATTAAGAAATAATCCTTTAATCAAATGTGTGATTGTGTGATATTGCTTGTGTGATACTGCTTAAAAATAACAATAAAAATGTAATGTTAATTATTGTTAGTAGTATTATTGCCACAACTTTGAAAATATATATTATTTTCTATTGAGTAGTAATACAGAATATTTCTTTTGTAATGTCTTCAATTTTACACATCCAGTTTATAGAACTTTTCTTTGGGCAGACCATTGAATTCCTGTGGGTATTTGAAGGCAGTTTTGATAAGCTGACAATTCTTATTGACAGACTGAAATGCTCACGAGCCAAACTCGGAGCACCTCCTGAAAAGAAGTTTGAATGGATTGTTCACAGCCGCACATACACTAAATCTCCAGTATCATCATAAGCTCATACATGCTCGGTGTATGTGTGTATGTGTAGTAGATGAGAGAGCACCTCTTTTTCATTCATGCTAGGGATGCTGTGGTGTTAGTTTGAAGGTGAGATTACAGCCTGAGAAAAAAAATAGTGGTTTTATCATTATTTGCTATTTTTCTTATACAACAGCACTGATGCATAAAATGCATAGCATATCACAACTAAATGTCTTAGTGCACATACAGTAAGTAGTGGACATACAGAAGTAAGTTTTCATACACCTTAGCTAAATATATCTAATCAGTTTTTCACAATTCCTGATATTTCGTAGAAAACATTCCCTATCTTAGGTCAGTTAGGATCACTACATTATTTTAAGAATGTAAAATGTTAATAATAGATGAGAATTGTTTATTTCAGTATTTTGTCCCCCATCACATTCCCAGTGGGTCAGAAGTTTACATACAGTTTGTTAGTATTTGGTAGCATTGTCTTTAAATTGTTTAACTTGGGTCAAATGTTTTGGGTAGCCTTCCACAAGCTTCTCACAATAAGTTGCTGGATTTTGGCCCATTCCTCCAGACAGAACTGCTGTAACAGAGTCAGGTTTGTAAGCCTCCTTGCTCTCACATGCCCAGAAATGGATTGAGGTCAGGGCTTTGTGATGGCCACTCTAATACCTTAACTTTGTTGTCCTTAAACCATTTTGCCACAACTTTGGAGGTATGCTTGGGATCATTGTCCATTGGAAGACCCATTTGTGACAGAGCTTTAACTTCCTAGCTGATGTCTTGAGATTTTCCTTCCTAATGATGCCATTTGTTTTCTGAAGTGCATCAATGCCTCCTGCAGCAAAGCACCCCCACAACATGATGCTGCCACCCCCATGCTTCATGGTTGGGATGTTCTTTGGCTTGCAAGCCTCACCCTTTTTCCTCCAAACATAATGATTGTCATTATGGCCAAACTTTTCAGTTTTTGTTTCATAACACAAGAGGTCTCCAAAAAGTAAGATCTTTGTCTCCATGTGCACTTTGGGCTTTTTATGGCAGTTTTGGAGCAGTGGTTTCTTCCTTGCTGTGCAGCCTTTCAGGATACGTCGATATAAGACTTGTTTTACTGTGGATATAGATACTTGTCTACCGGTTTCCTCCAGAATCCATGATGTCAAGCAAAGAGTCACTGAGTTTCAAGGTAGGCCTTAAAATACATCCACAGGTACACCTCCAATTCAGTACACCTCCTATCAGAAGCTAATTGTCTAATGACTTGACATAATTTTCTGGAATTTTCCAAGCTGCTTAAAGGACAGTTAACTTTGTGTACGTAAACTTCTGACCCACTGGAATTGTGATAGTCAATTAAAAGTGAAACAATCAGTCTGTAATCATTTGTTGGAAAAATGAATTGTGTAATGCACAAAGTAGTTGCCAAAACTATATTATGTTAATATGAAATCTGTGGAGTGGTTAAAAAATCTGATTTAATGACTTCAACCTAAGTGTATGTAAACCTCTGATTTCAACTGTATTTCTGGGGATATGTGGATGCTTCGGGTAGCCCTAAAATAAGAAAACTGATAAATACACAAAAAATAAATAGGAGGTATATAAAATGAGACGCTCCAATCTAGGGCATGACACTGCTTCTGCGCATCCCAAGCTCAGTGATGTGTTCCGGAGAGCTTGAAAAGTGCATAAATGTGGGGGCCTGGGTAGCTCAGGGAGTCAAGACACTGACTAACACCCCTGGAATCACAAGTTCAAATCTAAGTCTTCTAAGCAACCAAATTGGCCTGGTTGCTAGGGAGGGCAGAGTCACATGGGGTAACCTCCTCGTGGTCACAACTCGCATTGTGAGTTGTGCGTGGATGCTGCGGAGAATAGCATGAAGCCTCCACACATGCTATGTTCCCACGGTAATGCACTCAACAAGCCACAAAATAAGATGCGAGGATTGACGGTCTCCGAAGTGGAGGCAACTGCGATTCGTCCTCCACCACCCAGATTGAGGCGAGTCACTACACCATCACGTGGACTTCGAGTGCATTGGGAACTGGGCATTCCAAATTGAGGAGAAACATTTTTAAAGTGCGTAAATGCAAGATTATTGTGGGTGCGCAACATGTAGCCTAGTTCAAGGCATCCAACAGTTTTGTCTTCTGCAACAGTTTCTTTAAAAGCAACACATTGTCTGTCAAACACCCCAACATAAAAAAAAATAAAAAAATACTGTCCACAACAACTTGCATATAAACCTGTGAACTACGCATAATAATGGGAACATTGCTCACAACAGGCAATTTAAAGTCCGCTAATGACTCAAATTTACACTTATTGTTGAATGCATTAATTTGTACAGAAGCAATGCTTTAAATAATGAGGATGAAAAATGTTACGTTTAATCGATGATAGTAACTATACGCAATGCACCGGATACTGTGAGCATGCTTAAACATTACAAAACGTTCTTATTCTTAAATAAGTTCTTAAAATCTTTTATTCATCACTTTAAAATCACCACAGCTAAAAATATCAAACTTACTAGTTTGTTGTATGATGACTAGTGGAGCATCCTGTCCCATTTGTAGGATGTGTTTCTATTAATTCTGTCTGCATAATTTATGTCTGTCATCATCAGTCAGTCATTTAAATGCTCCCTAACAGCCGATTTAAGTTGCTTTTCTGTTTGGTGGAAATGAGTCTGGTAGATCAAATTCTGATATATTTTGGAGTTTGTGTGTAGTAGCCCCAGTTTCATGTGAACTGAAAGTTTACATTCAGTCCGTGACACCTGGCCAAGCACTACATGGCCACCATCCGTAACCATAGCATCAGCTCCAGTACCCACACATGCACAAGAGTTTCACATTTAGCTTTACAAAATCTTATGAATAACTTTGTTATATCATATATTTATACATTATATCTAATATTTTTTGCCAAGTCTAAATGAAGCATTTCACGGTTTTAACTAAATTATTCTAAAATTCTTGTGGTTAAATTAAACCTGACATTTTTAATTTTGGTTAATAGTGAAACTGCATAATTGCGGCATCCCTAGCGCATGCAGACCATATATTTATTTAATTAAATTGCATCCTTTTGTGGTTTAATAATCACACTTTGCCTTATCACAATTTTTTACTTGATTGTCAAAATATCAGAAAATCACAAATTTAAAATCCCACAAAATTTTCCTGCATAGCACAACACTGTGGTAAGGTGTAAAAAGATTCTAAAAACGTTGGTGTCACGGTATATCATTTTAACTTATATATTGCACAACCCTAGTACAAATCTGACAAAATCTGTCAAATGCTCTTTGTTTCAGTGTTTTGTTTATAACCGAGACCAGTTACTCTGAAACATGGAAGACATGTAGAGATATAGAGAATAAAATTATTGTGTACATTTCTTTCAAAATTGTGTAATCATTTATCAGTGATTTGAAACAAGTTAACATAAAAAAGCAGAACCTCCAAACTTTCGATATCAGCAGTTGTTCTAAATAATCTTATACCGGTACACAAATGTTGGATCAGTGTATGCCTAATAAACTTAATGTAAAAACAACAACAGTACCTGCAGTGGCAGTAAGACAGGAAAGCTCAAGATAGGAATGCTGTTTTCCAAAAAAAAACATACACGTCTTAGTATCAATGCTAAAATTAAAAATGAGTCTTTAAAAAAAATTAACTCCGTTACCCAAGACAAAATCTAGAGCATTCCAACAATTATTCATAAGAATTACAGTGAGCCCCTATGGCCTATTCTAGACTTTAAATGTTATTGATTTACAATCACCAGAAACCACTGTCAATGACACTCACATAAAAGCTTTTAAGGCCAATCATAAATATCAGGTTAGGTACAAATAAGTGCAAAATATTTGGTGACAGCTGCAAGCAATGTTTAGACTGCAATACAAATTTTATTTATATATCTAAACATTTATGTACTTGCTCTGAAATAGCTTAAAATAATAAAAATTGTATTCCAACAAACTAATCATCATTTGAACTGAACTGCTATTTTTGCCCTATATATATATATATATATATATATATAATAGGTTTATTCCTAAAACATAAAGCAAACTGTCACGCTGGCATTTAAGGTGAAAATTGAGAGATGACAATTTAATTAAATTTTTTTTTTTTTATTTTAACTATGACTATTGACTATTTGAACCGATTCACGGGATTGAATCAAATTTACCAACTCATTTGTCATTTGCAACTGAAGTTTAAGTCAGAGAAGTGATTACAAATAATCTCAGTGTTAACACAATTATACACTCAAAATAAGAGACCTGAAACAAGTCTTGTGACAGACTCAATTGCCAAAATAAAATGCACATTACAATCATTGCAATATTTATAATGCTGCTTAATTTTAAATTACCTGCAAAATCATTCATACATATTGTATATTTAATATATCATCCAGTCCTAATGGCAATGTGGTGTTAAGCAAACACACAATCAAAAAAATGTGTTTACTCATCTCTACTTAGATTTTACTTTCACTCTTGCATTTACATTCCGTAAGAAACTTTCACCTAAACGTGTAACAGTAGCAATACAAAAGGTGGTTCAAAGTTTTTGGCACCATCACAACAAATCAGTTAGTTAATCCCAAACATCAAAAGGCTGGTGTACAAGGCATACTGTATATCAAAGCTATAGCTAGGCTATCACTCAAAGCACAGCTAGGCTATCACTCAATATGCCATCCTCAGGCATTAGAGTATAAGGGAAGGCCACCTCCTCACTGAACTCCACCATAACACACACACACACACACACACACACACACACACACACACACACACACACCTTTCCACTACCAGCACAAATCACCCCTACTCTTCATGCTTTGAGAGTTAAAGATAACAGAAAATACAAAGCAAGATTCGGCCATGATAACCTCTATCTGGACACATGGGGTCAGCACTTTGAATTGTAATAAAATTGTAATAGTGAAAGGCAACACCATAAGATAGAATAAGGAGCTGAAGCATAACTAATACCAAAAAGCATTCATGCCCTAAATTGTGCATAAAGAAAATTAATAGCACATTACTTCTCCCCCAGCATGGCCTACACGTAGCCAACAATTTTTCAAAATGATGTGCTGCAGCTCTAAAACAATCCCTACTGCTGGCTCAAGCTAGTTGCCAGGTGGGCGTTGCTATGGTTACATAAACTGCACTTACCGATGAAGGGAATGGAGTCAAGTGATTCGTCCAGATTACTGGAGCAAAAGGAGGAGTCTAGTCGCTCCTCTAGTCTCCTCATGTGCATCTCCCGGCGTGCATCATTGGGCAACCAGCAGGCGCCACCCTCTGCTGGCTCGGACCCATCGGTGTCATTCACAGCAAGGATGTACGAAGGGTGGCGGAGAGGTTGTGGGGTGCCCTTTCCATTTGGAGGCTTCTCTCTGAGGACTACACCTCCCACTGGACTGGACTCATTTACCGGTAGCCCTTTGAGATCCTGTGGGTGTGTTCTCTGAGCAGATGCCCCAACCTGCAGCCTTTGAGAGGGTGGAGCAGAACACAATGATCCATGTCCCACAGCAGTCTCTTTCCTCGTTTCTGGGAACTGCATGGTTTTGGCCACAGTTCTGTTTTGAACTGAGGCAGAATTATAAACACGAATACCAACACCTGTTCCACTTTGGTCTTTGGAGAGAGGCTCTTTGGCCTGGTTTACACCATTACGAGGTCGCTCTGGAAAAGAAGGGGGTGGGATGTCCATTCTAGAGGTTTGCAGATGGGAACCAGCAACACCCCTGACGCTCATGCCATACCCTGCGGGATGGCGATAAAGTACTGCCCGTGGTGCGAGAGACTGTCTACTAGGACGATGAATCTGGTCTACTTTGCTATACAGCTGTCTGTCCAAAGTGGATCGTGGCACACCAGAAACTAGTTCACAATGTTCTACGTAGTCTGACAAATGAGCACGGGACTTCCGCATCAGACCATCAGAGGACACGCTTCGAGGAGGCCAATCCCTGGTGTGGCCTGCTCTCTCCGCCATACTCATCCTATCCTGTGAGGCACTGCGTGGAGGAAGCACAGAGGGCCCCTGGTAAGCCCGGTCATGAGATGTGCTTCTGCGGCGTAACTTATTGCCCCAGACAGGTTGAGGTCCACAGTGAGGGCCACTGTGAATAATTTGGGAGGCAGCCCGCAGGCTGTCTAAACGCTCTTGAATGGTCCGACTATAATTGTGGAGACCCTTATTATCAATGTATTCCCGGTATGTTTGGTAAGTTCGCCAGTCAATGTTCTGGTGGGTAGCAGATGAAGTTATGGAGGCAGGCGAGTAATGTGTAGGTGGAATGGCATATGAATCTCCGTGGTAACCTGAAGTGAACATGTCAGCATTGAGAGGGTGGAGGTATGGCGGTCGAGCACCAGACACTGTACCAGGCCTGGCTCTGATCATGATTGGATCAGGACCTATTAGACCATAGTCGCCCCTATGACCCATACGGCCCATGTGAACATCAGGAGGTACCACCACAGTCCGAACACTTTCATTGCACACACACACTGCTGTCTGCGTCTTTGGAATTTGTGGTGGAGGGGAGGGGGGTACTGGTATCTCCACACGGTATCCTAGATCAGATGGTACAACCCCCGGGACTGATGTTTCAGTGGCCTGGGCCATCCCCGGGGGCTTACAGTCTACTCGAGGGTAACATATAGGGGGTGGCTCTGGGATATGGTGGGCATTTCCACTGTATGCACCATGACCTTTAAGGTAGGCATCCTGGGAATAAGCCTGTGGAAGACAAACACTAGGTTAATTGAAGCTTGACATATAATATGCATTGTGCTAGTGAGAAAACTTGATATTCATGATGTCTTTCTACAAATAGTCCTTTCTGGGTGGGAGGACAGCATTACAGTTTGCATGTGGGAGTTTGACAGGTGCGAGTTTGATAAGTGTGAGTAGATCTCCAGTACGACATGTGCTAAAGAATTCAACAATATTCACAACAATATTCAACAATGACAGTCAAGTACAGGCTAAAAATACATATACATCAATTAACATGACTTATAAAAAAAACTACATAGCTGCCAACCTCTAATTACAATTTCTGCTCTGAATTACAGTAAAAAAAACAAAAAAAAAACAACAGTCATCTGATCTCAGGTGGAAGTAAACAGACAAATCCTTCCCTTTAAACTCTATTATGATGCTGTAAACCAATCAGAGGATCAGTCTCCATTTCACACATTGAGATTAGGTATGGGCACAAGTACTCGAGGACTCGGTAACTCGGACGTAGCAGCAATGATCGATCTTGAAAAGATGATTGATAGTGATCTTTTCACTTAATTTGAAATCCAGTGACAATTACCAGACAACTAAAAAAAAAGAGGGAGCTTATTTTTAATTTTGAGATTATGTTGTGACTTTGAGGGGTACATTGATTATCAGAGTCTTCTCAAGGCAAACAAACTGATACAATGCTGCATTCACTGCTATCATTACGATAATCAAAACAAAGAGAGTGTAATTAACAGTGTTATGAACACCTGTATCTGCAAAACGGTTGCTAAACACTCTTTATTATCATTTAAATGTAAGAACTTTGACTTGTTAATGGATATTATTCATAAAAGTAAATGTTTGTCACTGACTGTAAACCTCCCTGCCCTGCATGATGTAACACACACCTGAATCTCGAAGAAATAAATGAAGATTTCAGCACAAGTTTCCAAGTTAGATATCCAATATAATGTGTCATTCCGTTGCACTTTCCGCAGTTGAAAGGTGGAAATTCAGACTCTGAGTGTCGCGGCTTTCCTCACAAGAGCGAACATTTGGGGACTCACAAACACACACACACCTGGCGCATGTGGCAGTGTACAGCAGACAAGTGTTTCAAACAGCTAGACAGAGCGCAGTTAAATGGAACACAATGCAGCATCTTCAAAACTGAACTTCAACTTATGGCATATCCTGTTATTTGAAAATAGACGGTTCAGACGGTCACTAAAAAAATTGGTGTGCACTTACTAAGATTTCTACAGGAACCTGAAGGAAGAACAGATAGATGCACGTTGTGCACATTCTTTCATTGAGTTGGGCAGCAAATCTTCACATACTGACAATATATGATGCATTATGTTTTGATTATGCAATCTTTTGTACATTTTGTAACATACTATTTCTAACAGCCTATAATAATGAAAAGACAATACACTTTAACAACAAGACGCAATGCAGCAGACATGTTATTATATATATACGGTTATGAACATATAATTGCCCCTTTAGTACTTGACGAGTACTCGAGTAATTAGTCAAAGTACTCGAGTAGACAAAATGACCAAAATCCCCATCCCTAATTGAGATACAACACCAAGCACTAAACAGCCCAAAATACTCATAAGAAATAGTAATTCAGAGTAACAAGAACATGTCACCCACCATCTGGGTCACCACACGAGACCGAAGGGACACAGAGGCCAGAGGTGTACAACTGCCCTGGTTAGCAACGGTGTTGAATCTGACCTCAGTAATCATTTCAAAATCTAAAATCCAAGGTAAACTACTACCGCAACACCTCAGTTAAAGTACGAAGAATGACAGATTGAAAACAAAAGCTAGATTCCATTGTGTTTGTCTTATTCTGTTAAATGCGTTAGCTTCCAAATCATGACAGCTTTTCCATTTGTTGCGTTGCATGCAAGTCTTGTACAGTGGACTTTCAACCCATCATACAGTTGCAATCCTTTCATATAACTACACAAACTGAATGTGATATCAGTAGTAGGGAACTTCGCCCCTCCTTTCATGAAATGTCACGGTTGGTGTGTGAAGTTACAGAGGCCAAAGTTCTTCATTGGAAAGAAGAGAAAAAGCAGGATAAAAAGGGGTAAGGCACAGCAAACATGCCTGCTGAATATAGCCGAGCACTACTTACAAGTCTAAATCAAACTGGTCACACATTCTCTACGCTGCTACAACTGAGACATGTAACATACTCCAGGATAGTACACTTGACATGAAGACAGATGTCTGGCAGTCAGCTGAAAATGACGAGGGACAGGATATCAGCAACAAACGGGAATACGACGCCAAGCATGGCATTTATAAATGAAAAAACAACATCAATGTTGCATTTCAGTTCATCTGCTTACCAGATTTGGGACTTTCTGCAAAAACTGCAGCCATTACATCACAAACCAACCGAGGAAAAAAAGGGAGGTAAAGTAAAAGATCAAGCACTCATACAGTCGTTCACTATCACAGTTAATATTTCTGTGCAGAGTGCAAAAAATGCACAGGAGCTGCAGTGATGCCAGTGAGGAGGGACCGTGGGAAGGTGGAGGCGAGCTGTGAGAAGACTATCACGTTAGCGATGCCGCCAGCTCGTCCTCTTCGCTCCCAGTCGAGGTGCCTGTTGCCTTCCTCATGTAGTAGCGATCGTCTCTCCATCTCTCCCTTCTCTGTCCATCCGCAGGCAGATTACGCTCCGATCACACACACACATTACTACCCTCCCTCCAGCTCATGCATCCACTCGCTCCTTCCCCCTGGAAAGCTGTAACCATTCACATGTCGGAGACAGATGCTTCATTATACATTCAGCTCAGATTGTAGAGCTCCTCCCTTACTCTCTCTCTCGCTCTTTTGCTGGCTTGAGCCTTTGCCTGATAGACAAACCTGTCTAAAGCACAGGACAGTCAGCTGACTCCAGCTGATCTAATCTTGTTTTTACTGCCTCTTCCTGTCTCTATCTCTTTCACTACAATCCTTAAGTCACTGGCCACGATAGCATCCTTACGAGACCTCTTCAGATCAACTGTGTTACTTTGACTAATCTCACCAGAGACATTCCCGGATGGATTAATCCTACACCCAGATGAAAACCCTATTTGGACATGCCACAGCACTGCCTTGCTACACTGCTACAAGATCAAATAATCTAAAACACGCATACAGCATAAGACACCACCACAGCAACAGCTGTGCAGCAGCCAAATAGAGGGCTATGCAATTGAAAGTGTGGGTGTCCAGGTCATATTTTAATGATAAGAATGAAATTATATTTAGCAGAAAATGAAACCTTTTTTAGGACCATTCTGATTTTTTGCAATGAAACATTTATTGTTCTCACAATGACACTGAACACACCTGGTATTAAGATGCATTTCAGGTGATAGGATTACAAGTGGTCAGCACTAAATACAGGTGTAAAAGGGGTCCAAAACACATGTGGTGTAAACCGTAATCCATCCTCAAGCAATCCGGACAGCAACAAACCACCACCTCTCACCTGCCAAACAAACACTGAGCTCAGACTTTGTTGGTAATATGTGGACATTTGTCCAACACAAAAAGTTTTTCTTTCATTCCAACCAGCGCGATTGAGCTAAAGCAGCGCAGTGTCCACAGAGCTGACAGAACTGCTGTGGGCGCCGGTTAAAGCAAAAGTGGAGGTGTTTGCATCCATGTAAACAGAACTTGGTGCACTGATGCTGTTATTACCAAATCCCACTGTTCTGCTGATATTGAGTACCTCTATCAAGTGCAGACCCTTTTACCTGCCAAGTGAATTTACATCTACAATAATCGCTGCAGTATATGTACCCCCGGATGCTAATGCTAAGCTAGCCATGAAGGAACTCTCTTCTGTTGTTAGTAAACTGCAAACAACGCATCCGGACGGAGCTTTTATCATTGCTGGCGATTTCAATCACGCCAAAGGACAGCACTCCCCAAATTTTATCAAAAAAATCTGTTTTATCAGTTTGCCCTACAAGAGGCGACAACACTCTTGATCATTTTTATACAAACATCTCTGATGCCTACAAAGCCACCCCCCTCCCCCATGTTGGACAATCCGATCACTTATCCCTGTTCCTATTCCACAAATACACCCCCATCATCAAACGTCTGAAATCCACAGTGAGGACTGTAAAAGTGTGGCTGGAAGGAGCAGATTCTTCACTACAGCATGAGTTCCAGAACACTGACTGGAATGTGTTTTCTTCTCAGGCCAACCTGGACTCCCATACTGACATTAACAGCTACACAAATTCTGTTCAGCAACACATCAACAGGTGTGTTGACATGGTAACCACCCATAAAACAATTCAAACATACCCCAATAGGAAACCCTGGATGAACAAGGAAGTCCGACTCCTGCTGAAGGCACGTGATGCTGCTTTAAGATCTGGGGGCCGGGAAGCCTACACTTTATCCAGGGCCAATCTGGAGAAGAATTAAACACCTGATGATCAGCCACTCACTTTTTCCTCCAGTGACGAGTGCCTCACCCTGAGCAGAGTGAATGCACATAAAGCTGCTGGCCCTGATGGTATCCCGGGCCGAGAGCTCAGGGTCTGTGCAGAACAGCTGGCTGACGTCTTCACCAACATTTTAGACCTCTCCTTAGCAGAGGCCATTGTCCCCACCTGATTCAAAACAGTCACCATTGTACCAGTACCAAAACATGCTGCTGCAGTGGCCCTCAACGACTTCAGCCCCATTGCTCTTCCTCCCATCATAGCAAAGTGTTTTGAGAGGCTGGTCCTCTCCCACCTGAAAACATGTCTGCCCCCAACACTGGACCCATATCAGTTCGCCTACAAACCCAACAGGTCAACTGAGGATGCTATCGCCTCAGTTCTTCACCCCGCCCTGACTCACTTGGACAAAAATAACATGTATGTCAGGATGCTATTCATTGATTTCAGTATGTATATTCTTACATATTGTATATTCTTACACACACACACACACACACACACACACACACACACACACATAAAATATAAATTACTATTTGCACTTCTGGTTAGATGCTAACTGCATTTCATTGGCTCTGTACTTGTATTTTGCACAATGACAATAATAAAAAAAAAAAAAACAAACATTAAAGGGTTAATACTAGCTGGTTTAAGCTTGTTGCCCGGTGGTTTCTTTAGAGTCGGTTCCAATTAATTAATTGGTCATACATGTAAGCGAAACAATCGTAACTGGTTCACGATTCAGTCAGACTCATTTGGACAGCTCAACTCATGGAGTTAATTGTTTGGATTGGCTTCTCCCTCCTCCATACAGAAGTTATGGTATACTTTAAAACACACAGAGCGCAGAATGAAGTGAATATTTACCTTCAATCTTGTCACTTACAAATAACAAATTGTGTTTACTTAGCCCTTTCCAACTACAGAATCTAATGCCCATTTAGGAACTATTTGAGGAACTTCTCAGTTTCCGATTTGTTCACTATTTGTTTAGTTACTCTATTGTTCCTCTTTGCTGTTTAGAGGAATGGTTTTAGCTCCTACTAAGTGGTAACTACTTTTTAGGGGTAGAGGAACAGTCTGAGGTGTTACAGCCTGTGATTGGTCAAATGCGTATGACACACAAACCAATGATAAAGATAAGTAAACAAGTAAACTTGTAGCTGCTATTCAGAGCTTTGTGCTAATTTTACAACTCCAGAACATAAAGCTACCAAATTGTCCAAAGAGTAACACCTGTTTCACATATATTGTGTGAGTCGTGAGAGTGATTCTGCTTGACATCAATGGCAGATAAGCTTTGAGTTTTAATTTAATCTTTACTGTGTGAAAGTAGCAGCACTGTACAGAAAATAAATTGATTTCTGGGTTACTAGGTTGAATTGTAATAAAGTATGTGTATGAGGATAATTTACATTAAAACAGATACAGGCATTTTTTCAATCAATGGGTGAGTAGTTCACTACAGTATGTTTTTGAATCATTAAAGCCTTTATTGCTAAATACTGTTTTGATAAGAAGTGCATTTTCAACATGTTTTCCAACGAGTTCAACCTGTGCCATGCAATAAAAATAGGCTGAGCGCCTCATTTCTCCTCTCACTGTCGTTTATGGATGCAATACAATGTGGACACAGACACAGTTTGTGTAGAAGTGGCCTGCCAAACGTGTAGCTCTGATCCTCCATCAGTGTTGTTATTGTTGCTATAGTATCGCACATGCAAACAACTTAAGAAAAACAGTTGACACTAGATTGTCACCACAGGGGTTTCCACTGTAGGTGCGAATGCAGGAAAAATTCTCTTCAGGAATGTAGATCCACCAAGATGTTTTCCTTCCAGAAAGCCCCTCTTGGGGAGTAATGGTACCTATCTCAGAATAGGGCTACACTCTGTTGGTGTTCAGCGATTTAATGCACTAGGGACGTGCCATCCATATAAGCATGGTAAGCTGTGCTTACCTAACAGAAGTGCGAAAAGAAAAAGGATACTATGATATATTTAAATAATTGTTATCGTAAACTACCATTTCCATTCAAATTCTTCAACATTCATCTCAGAGCAGCACAGAGAGTTATTTATTCGCTTTAGCACCACCCTCAGATAAATGCATTGTATGTTATGCTTTCTCAAAGCATTCAAATTCAAAGCATTGTTTACCGTCCTTTCAATCAGCATGCACGTTCACTCAAATGGAATCACACCCGCTACTACTGTACAAATGGCCGAGGTAAGCATGCTTACCAAAATGAGTAAGCCAATAAGAAACTCCCTCCTTCTGTCACGCTATCTACTAGGCTACTCTTTCAAGTTCACATAACTAATATGTTATTTAGCATTAATATGTATATAGTGTCAGCATCGGTGGCCTAATGGGAATTTGCAAACTTTCCAATGGATTTCAATGGAATTGAGTAAGAGAGGCTATTGAAACTTCAAAAAGCAGGCAACTTTTATAACAAAGAGAGTGAGATCTTCATTCACAAGGAGAGACTCCAGAAGCATGGATTATGTGTTCAAGTAAAGATAAATATTCACAAAAATATTTGGGATAGATAGTAGGTAATTTTTTCTGGTTAGTCTGAGGCTATGAAGTGGTGACCTGGCAATTATGACCTTGCTGTTTAACAGTCCTAACTAGTGGTCGACCGATATTCTTAATTTTTTATTTAAAATAATATAATACATTTTCCCATTTGGACATTTTCTTTTCTTGAGGGCGCCGAAAAACGCCTGCTTGGATATGAAGTGCCTGAGACCTGTAAATGACCAATCACGGTTCGTTTTGTTGTTACGTGCCATAATGTTACTACAATAATAGACCAGTTCACAACAGTCTCATTTAAATGGTCTGCATATCAGAGCCATTGTAGACATGTTTGAGCTTATAATGTTAGTGTTCACTGTTTCATTCTCCCTCTCTCTTATCAACCATTCCCTGTAACTTTTAACTATCTTGTCTAATGATAAAAAGGCAAATATCAATAAGACTAATATCATATACAATCTGCAAATATCTCGTTTAAACAGATGAAATAAACCAACCTCACACAACTTCAGCAGATCTAGCATCCTGTAGAGCACTCATAATTCTTCCTCTGAAGCATATTCTAACAGTCTCTCCTCAACAGTTCCCTGTAACTTTTCTAATGATTAAAGGAAATTATCAATAAAACGTCTATTATATAGCATCTGCAAATATGCAAAAAGATGTTTAAATATGTTTAAAAAGATGTAATTCACAAACTTCACGAAAATTCCTGTCGAGCGCTCATCTAATATCATCCTCTGAATACAGCCAGGATCATGATCAAAAGTTCCTCTCATTCACAAATCATGACGGTCCATGTGTGACAATACAAGTAGGTGATCCAGGCCGTTTAAATTGTCAGGAGATTGTTGTTTGTGATGGATCTGCACAAGCCCGTATGTCCAACTTCAAGGCTGCATCCGAAAACTCTAAAATGCTGCCTCCGAAGACTGTATACAGAGGTAGGATGAAAATAGGGTGCTTTTCAAACTGTTTGGAGACTAGATTTCTTAAGAGTTCCATACAGATGACAGTTAAGCCATTAACAGATTAGGCAGCAAGTCAACAGCCTACATTTTTGGATGCAGTCCAAGGTAAAAGCACTTCACGTGTGCTAAAAGTAAATGTCTTATTCACTCTCATTGTGTGTACAATTGGTTTGATTCAATATTTTTGGAGTAAATGCAATTGCTAATGTGGACATGCCATCCATGGTTGCTGGACTACTGTGTGTACGGTTATTTCCTTCTTCCTAATATATTAAAACATTTTTCATGTGCAAATACATTACTAAAATTTGATGACTAAACCAAAATCTGAAGAAACTGCTATCTTCTTATTTTTAGTTTTAGTTTTTTTTTAGTTTAGATCTTCTTTTTTCATTACCTAGTTCAACATGTTCAGTTTAGAACTCAAATATGGAGAAAACTAAATCAAATATTTTATCTTTTGAAAACAATGTCTGCCCACCAATCTTGTTTATTGAGGATGAGTTTCATTAATGCTTAAACTATTTTAATCATGAAATCTAATTTACATGAGAAGATAGCGTTTACATTCTAATTGTGATAAATTGAAACAGAATGGAACTCTAACCATAATTTGCTGAAAATCCTTAGATTATTTAGATTCAGTCAGATGTATTGAACAGAAAGTGTTTGTGCATCCGTCACTGTGTGTGTAACTTTTAATCAAGTCTGAGGTATTTTTCATGACATTATTTCGTTTCTTCATAAAAGCCTATATTGCAAAAATGAGTTTTTTGATGAGTTCAGTGTATCCCGCATGGCAACGAAGGGCTCAAGGGCCGCCAGTCACATGCAGTCTACCAAGTGGACTTACTGTGCTATGTCCAGTGGGTCTGTGAAAACTAGAAGTCTTCATTTCAACTTTTCTATTCCAGAGGTGATATGGTTTTTCAGTTCAACAGACAACGTTTTTATTTTTTCAAATCTAAGGTGAAGTTCTCTTACACGTATTTTTAAATGGTTGATTCTGCAATTTTGTAAGAGGAATTTGTTTTTAATCAAGCAAGCGTGACAGCCCTACAAACGTGCAAAGAAAAATCAATTTACGAAATTAAAGTCTTTAGTTGGCTAGTTGGTACAGAACGAATATTTCTGAACACTGCACACATCTTCTGCACATAAAATAGAAGAGGTGCTTTGAGAAAATGGCACACATTAAAAGTTCATCTAAAGGGCAAACAAATGAGAGCAGGACTCCATGTTCTTGCTGAGAAGAGTCAAAGTGTGGACAAAATTAGAGAAACCTGAAAAGATTTTCAAATGAAACTGAGAAACATGCCTCGATACAAAGTCTTTTCAGTGCTCTTTAAGTCTGCCCACATTTTGACTCAGCTCAGTGAGAACATGGAGTCCTGCTCATATTTGTTTGCCCTTTAGATTAACTTTTAATGTGTACCATTTACTGTTGTAATCTGGGTGATTACTCCGAAGATCCGTAACTGATCCGAAGCAATCAGTCTAAAAGAAATGTGTTCTATCCACAGGAATATATGTAATGCTATTATTTCAGGATTACTGATGTGTTGTTTTAAATGACATTAAATGACATGTAAATCTTCATCTTTTAATTTTTTTGATTTGCACTGAACGGTGATGTACATTTAGTAAAAAATATAGCCAGAAGGATAAGCAGGTCTTCACATTTTAATCTACAAATAGACTTTTAAGGTGTTTAGGTGGTTGCTTACACAGGAAGTCAAAAGTGTGTTTTGCATGCTCAAATGTAATACTTACAGTTAGGGGTTTGTTGAAATCCCCAACGCTAAGTGTGCACAATATTCATTGAGATGCTTGCCAAAGTGACAGCTAGTTGAAGTAGACAGAACCAATTTTCAGTCAATACGTTCAACTGTTGAAGACACTCTGACCTGATATTTATGTACTATTTCTGTGGGAGTGTCCAACATTCAGACTGAGAGTTGTAGCAGTAGTTTGAATGATGTATGCTTTTAAACAAAATGCAAAGTTAGAGTACCTGATTGCATGACATAGGCAGAAAACATTATCCATTTTATGTTTAAGACAGCTTACCCAAAAATGGAAATTCTGTCATCATTCAATCACCATCATGCGATTCCAGACCAATATGAATTTCTTTCTTCAGTGGAACAGAAAAGGATATATTAAGCAGAATGTTAGTCTGTCACCAATCAGTCAAGTGTCAATTTATGGAAAAAAGATGCAAAGAAAGCGAACGGTGACTGAGACTTACATGCTGTTTAACATCTCCTTTTGAGTTTCACAGAAGTCACGTGGGTTTGGAAGAGCATGACAGTTAGTGAATGATGACCATTTTCATTTTTGGGTGAACTATTTTAAACTTGGCCATATTTTGAAGCAATCTTAAATATCTGTGGCTAGATCAGTAGTCAGTTGCAGCAGAAAGACTCAGTTGTATCAGAGATGTATGAGTGTGAGAGTGAGCCAATGTGCCAGGCCTCAGCTGGCATCCCTCTACCAGCTGAGCGGCTGCTTCAACACAAATGTCCATTCATGAAGCGAGAGCCTCAGAGAGCATCCTGCTCTTCACCTCTAGCAACTCTGAAGCTCCATTATACTAGAGCAAAAATTAAACTCCAAGCAATCAAGTTCATAACTTCCCAAGTACAGCATGTTCAAAGTTAAAAACAGAAGCTAAAAAGAAGAAACAAAACATATCAGAGAGGTCTTGATTAACACTGCAATCAATGTGGAACATATCAAGATTATTTCAATGAGTCAGAAATCCCAGAAACAGCATGCAAAGTGGAAATGTGAGTGTAATGGAAAATGTTGTGGAGAACACAGTACAGATGAAGCGATGACTGCACTCCAGTTGTGCGTAATTGAGGGCAGCTGTAATGGTGTGACAGTCTGAGACTCACTGAAGAAGGACAGACTGCAGTGTCCTGGTTAGCAGCCCCAGATACTGCAGATACCACCTACTTCCTCTGAAATGGGTCAGAATCTTCATTTACATCAGTGCAAATAGAACAAATACATAATGAATACACTATACTGCATATGAAGACCACATAAGAATTATGCTTTCAGAATCTTCCAGTTTTACTGAAAAGGTCCATGAAGCAACACCTATCCAGTGTCCTAACCAGGTGTGATGAAAGAGAAAACGCTGAGACGTGACAGGATCGCAGACATTCAAGAACATATTTGATGTTTAATATGCAGCTATGTAGGAGTTCAGCATAACGGCGCAGAAATTGAAATCAAGTGGCCAAAGAAATGTCCACTCGTTGCTCGACATGTGAACTACTACCAGGATATCACTGTATTTGACCCTGACCAGTCCCCGTTGCTGAAAAACACCCCCACAGCATGATGCTGCCACCATCATGCTTCACTGTTTGGATTGTATTGCACAGGTGATGATCGGTGCCTGGTTTCCTCCAGACATGACACTTGAAATTGAAGCAAAACAGTTCAATCTTTGTTTCATCAGACCAGAGAATCTGCAAGTCCTTTAAGTGCTTTTTTGCACTGAGAGGAGGCTTCCATCTGGCCACTCTGTCATAATGCCCAGATCAGTGAGTGTTGCAGTGATGGTTGTCCTTCTGCAAGTGTCTCCCATCTCCACACTTGATCTCTGGAGCTCAAAGAGAGTGACCATTAGATTCATGGTCATCTCTCTTATCAAGGCCCTTCTCCTCCGATTGCTCAGTTTGGCCAGGCAGCCAGCTCTAGGAAGCATCCTTGTTGTTCCAAACTAATTCCATTTAAGAATTATTGAGGCCACTGTGCTTTTGGGAACCTTCAATTTAGCTGAATTTTTTTGTGGCATTCCCCAGATCTGTGCATCAACACAATATTGTCTCTGAGCTCAGTTCCTTTGACCTCATGGCTTGGTTTTTGCTCTTATATTCCTTTTCAAATCATGTCCAATCACATGAATTTGCCACAGGTTGACTCCAAATCAAAGTGTAGAAACATCTCAAAGATGATCCAGAAGAATGGGATGCACCCTAACAACATTTAGAGTGTCATAGCAAGGGTCTGAACACTAATGTCAATGTGATATTTCAGTTTGTTCTTTTTAATAAATTTGCAAAGATATCAAAAATTAGTTTTTTGCTTTGTCATTATTGGGTATGAAGTGTAGATTGATGTGAAATAAAAAATTAATAATTGAAATGCTGCAACATAACAAAATGTGAAAGACATTAAGGGTTCTGAATACTTACTGAATGCACTGTGTGTGTGTATATATGATCACACAAGCAAGAGTGCAATATGGCCCTACAGCAGCACTGCTGTAATTTGTTGCAGGCACGAGGCAGACGGCAGAGTGCACAATTGCTTATACAGGGTTTCTGCAGGTTTTATGAAGCTACATTTAAGACCTTTTTAAGACCAACTAAAGAAAATTTAAGGAATCATTGTGTGTGTGTGTGTGTGTGTGTGTGTGTGTGTGTGTGTGTGTGTGTGTGTGTGTGTGTGTTTATGAGGGATGAGGGATCATAAATGAAGGATCATTAAAAAAAAATATTATTATTTTTTATTTAGTACTGCCCCGAAAAAGCTATCTGACTTAACACATCCTCACATATTCCACACAAAAAAAATATTTACTGAATTTACACACATGATCCTGTTAAGAAGTTGGTTTCTAATATGGTGTGTTGCGTTCTTGACGAGTTGGGCAGTACTACATAAAAAATATAATCTCTTATAGTCCATTTGTATACATTCTGAAAGGCGTGTGGAAAACAAAAGGGTCATGCAAACTTCTGCACTTAACTGTATAGGCTAAATAGTTTGTGAGAATGTATACTTTATTTTAACCACATTTTAGCTTTTTTATGTTCAAATTCCATGTAGTCTATCCTATCCATATGATGTCATATTGCATGTGTAATTATGAATGACTTCACAAAAATTCACAACATTGTAACCAAAAATTCAAAATACAACCTCCACATCTGAACATATAACTGCTTGTACTACGTAAAAAGTACAGTGTAATATGGATGGGAATTTTGGTCATTTGTCTACTTGAGTACTCTGAATAATTACGTGAGCAATTGTCAAGTACTCGAGGGGCGCTTACATGTACATACCTGTAGATATAATAACATGTCTGACAATCATCTTTGGCTGCTGCATTGTCTTGTTGTTCCAGTGTATCATCTATTCATTATTATAGGCTGTTATAAAATAATCTGTTACAAAATGTACAAAATATAATGCATAATATTTTATCATTATGTGAAGATTCACGGTCCAACTCTGAAAGAATGTGCCCAACAAACATCTGTCTGTTCTTCCTTCAGGTTACCGTGGTAATTAGGGATGTCCTGATCAGCTTTTCTGGCCCCCAATCCCGATCTGATATTTAAATGATAAATATCTGTCAATACCAAGTCCTGATCCGATACTTGTATTTGCCTAGATAAGAGCTGCAGACTGTTTTTTTGTTTGTTTACAAAAATAACTAAGTAAACAAAGTAACTAACAGATGTCTTCAGCTTAATGCGTTTAACTTAGTGCTGCTAGCATTTTAATAAAACTCACATATAAAATCAACTTTACTTAGAATGTTTTAATAGCTTATTTCAACTTTAATATTCAGGTAGTTACTATTAGTTCAGTTGTCAATATCAAATGGTCATTGTAACATACTGACAACCAGTAAAAACCATGAAAGCATCACACACCGCAGAGATACATAAAAAAAAGAAAAGAAAAATATATTCATAACAAGCTCTAAAACTAGCAAACATTTTGCAGATACAGGTGTTCAAAACAGTTAATTACACTCTCTTTTGATTATCGTAATGATAGCATTGCAGTGTTGAATCAATTTGGTTGCTATGAGACGTCTCTGATAATCAACATACCCCTCAAAACCACACAGTAATCAATCTCAAAATTAAAAATAAGCTCCCTCTTTGTGTGTTTATTTGTCAGGTAATTGTCACTGGATTTCGAATCAAGTGAAAAGACACAACATGCGTGATCACCATCGATCATCGTTTTCATGATCGATCATTGCTGCCACGTCCGAGTACTTATGCCCATCCCTACAGTGTAGCTGTCTAAATGTGACATTGTCTGATTTACCTCTGTGCTCGTGGAGAAATGAACATTACAGAAAAATACTTGCTTACATAATCACGTGCTGCACAAAGAAATGGATTGGCTTCTTTCAGCTCGTTGTTGAAAACCCATTTTTTATTGGTGCATTTCTACAAGTGCTGACTGAGGGGATGATAAAGAGTGCGCCAAGCATATGATCTCATTGCCATGGTATCCATATAAATTTCAGCAGATTTGCAGAAAGACTAGAATGAAAATATTGTCCGTGCAACGCTTCGAAATTACTTCTCTTCTCAGCAAAATCAAATGTAAGTGGAAAAAAATCAGTGAGCTACCAGCTGAAACCAGGACATAATTACAATGTTTAGAGAAATGTCGGGACACCAGAACACACCTCTTCAAAACGGGACGTCTGGTCACCCTACTTAAACCCAACAAGAAAACAATCCCTCATACAACATTTAATGCCACTACCTTATGAATTAAAGACTTGTTGCTTCAATTCAAGACCTTTTTAAGGCCTTATTTTGTGGAAGGGTGAAGTAAGACTTTAAGACCATTTTAAGACCTGTAGAAAACCTGTTATATACAACAATTCAATGAACAAGTAAATAAAAATAAAAAAAACTGAGTACAGTGCATTTGTGCATGGAACTACTTTCTTACACAACGGATCAGAACCATGCTGGTTCAAAACAAATGATGCGTCCAAGCCTCTCAAAAACATCACTTTAGAGCTACTAGTATCACAGCTTGGGCTATTTCTAGCATGTTATTGGAGAAACAAGTATGTTTGTATGTGTGTGGGTGTGTGTGTGCGCGTGCGTGCGTGCGAGAGAGGATCAAGCGTCTGCGTGCTGATGGTGTGAGACTTATCGGTTGGCCAATATTATTGACGATATTATATACAGATATATTAGTATCGCCGTATATGCTTACCAATATGCGCATATTTTTTCAGAACATATAATGCAGAAAACAATGCTTAAGAATTGGTGTCATAACGTAGTTTGTCCAAAAGAGCGTGCTCTGACTGTTTACAGAGCTGAACTGACAGTGGTTCTGGTGGTTCTGCAGACGGTGCGGAGTTAAGCGGTGCCTTCACAGTAAATTGCTAACAAGTTTGTGAAATACATACTGGAAAGATAATAAACAATGACCCCATAATTTTCCCTTTTCACTACAACTAATATAACATTAACCCTGTCCCTAACAACCATGTCACTAATGTTTATCACATCCGTTTGCTGTAAGCCAGTTATAGTTTGTCAGAGCATCTTTTTGCAGCTCAACAGAAAGTGTTGTGGTGGTGGATTGTGTTTGTTGAGTTGATTTCACGCTACAATATTAAAATCGGTATAGTCTCAAAAATCCCATATCAGTCAGGCTCTAATATATATACAGTGAGGAAAATAAGTATTTGAACACCCTGCTATTTTGCAAGTTCTCCCACTAAGAAATCATGGAGGGGTCTGAAATTGTCATCGTAGGTGCATGTCCACTGTGAGAGACATAATCTAAAAAAAAAATCCAGAAATCACAATGTATGATTTTTTAACTATTTATTTGTATGATACAGCTGCAAATAAGTATTTGAACACCTGAGAAAATCAATGTTAATATTTGGTACAGTAGCCTTTGTTTGCAATTACAGAGGTCAAACGTTTCCTGTAGTTTTTCACCAGGTTTGCACACACTGCAGGAGGGATTTTGGCCCACTCCTCCACACAGATCTTCTCTAGATCAGTCAGGTTTCTGGGCTGTCGCTGAGAAACACGGAGTTTGAGCTCCCTCCAAAGATTCTCTATTGGGTTTAGGTCTGGAGACTGGCTAGGCCACGCCAGAACCTTGATATGCTTCTTACAGAGCCACTCCTTGGTTATCCTGGCTGTGTGCTTCAGGTCATTGTCATGTTGGAAGACCCAGCCTCGACCCATCTTCAATGCTCTAACTGAGGGAAGGAGGTTGTTCCCCAAAATCTCGCAATACATGGCCCCGGTCATCCTCTCCTTAATACAGTGCAGTCGCCCTGTCCCATGTGCAGAAAAACACCCCCAAAGCATGATGCTACCACCCCCACGCTTCACAGTAGGGATGGTGTTCTTGGGATGGTACTCATCATTCTTCTTCCTCCAAACACGGTTAGTGGAATTATGACCAAAAAGTTCTATTTTGGTCTCATCTGACCACATGACTTTCTCCCATGACTCCTCTGGATCATCCAAATGGTCATTGGCAAACTTAAGACGGGCCTTGGCATGTGCTGGTTTAAGCAGGGGAACCTTCCGTGCCATGCATGATTTCAAACCATGACGTCTTAGTGTATTACCAACAGTAACCTTGGAAACGGTGGTCCCAGCTCTTTTCAGGTCATTGACCAGCTCCTCCCAGGTCATTGACCAGCTCCTCCCGTGTAGTTCTGGGCTGATTTCTCACCTTTCTTAGGATCATTGAGACCCCACGAGGTGAGATCTTGCATGGAGCCCCAGTCCGAGGGAGATTGACAGTCATGTTTAGCTTCTTCCATTTTCTAATGATTGCTCCAACAGTGGACCTTTTTTCACCAAGCTGCTTGGCAATTTCCCCGTAGCACTTTCCAGCCTTGTGGAGGTGTACAATTTTGTCTCTAGTGTCTTTGGACAGCTCTTTGGTCTTGGCCATGTTAGTAGTTGGATTCTTACTGATTGTATGGGGTGGACAGGTGTCTTTATGCAGCTAACGACCTCAAACAGGTGCATCTAATTTAGGATAATAAATGGAGTGGAGGTGGACATTTTAAAGGCAGACTAACAGGTCTTTGAGGGTCAGAATTCTAGCTGATAGACAGGTGTTCAAATACTTATTTGCAGCTGTATCATACAAATAAATAGTTAAAAAATCATATATTGTGATTTCTGGATTTTTTTTTTTAGATTATGTCTCTCACAGTGGACATGCAACTACGATGACAATTTCAGACCCCTCCATGATTTCCAAGTGGGAGAACTTGCAAAATAGCAGGGTGTTCAAATACTTATTTTCCTCACTGTATATGCGTACACACACACACACACACACTTGAAGCCAGAAGTTTAAATACATCTTTGCCAAATACATTTCAATTCAAGTTTTTCACAATTCCTGACATTTAATCATAGAAAACATTCCCTGTCTTTGGTCAGTTAGGATAACTACTTAATTTTAAGAATGTAAAATGTTAATAAAAGTAGAGATAATTATTTACTTCAGCTTTATTTATCACATACCCAGTGGGTCAGAAGTGTACAACACTTTGTTAGTAGTTGGTAGCATTGCCTTTAAATTGTTTAACTTTGGTCAAACTTTTTGGGTAGCCTTCCACAAGCTTCTCACAATATGTTGCTGGAAGTTTGGCCCATTCCTCCAGACAGAACTGGTGTAACAGAGTCAGGTTTGTAGGCCTCCTTGCATGCATATGTTTTTTCCCAAAATCAGATTGAGGTCAGGGCTTTGTGATAACTACTCCAATATCTTGACTTTGTTGTCCTTAAGCCATTATGCCACAACTTTGGAGATATGCTTGGGATCATTGTCCATTTGGAAGACCCATTTGCAACAGAGCTTTAACTTCCTGGCTGAAGTCTTGAGATGTTGCTTCAATATATCCACATAATTCTCCTTCCTCGTGATGCCATCTATTTTGTGAAGTGCACCAGTCCCTCCTACAGCAAAGCTTTATGTTTATGTAAACTTCTGACACACTGGGAATGTGATGGAAAAAATGTAAAAGCTGAAATAAATAATTTCAGGGTTGCTGCAGAGTTTTTAAAATCCAATTTAAAACTTGTCTTTTTCAAGACCTGAACAAAATATATAATATTAAATAATAAATATTATATATAAAATAATAACGTATCCCCATACCAAAAAAAAAACAACAACAACACAATCTCAAAACTTAGGCAGGGGCACACATTCAACATGGCCTTAACATTGCTTATCAGTAAAACACATATCAGACATGTTTTTCACATATATCACATTCAAATTGGTTTATGTACCATTATATAAATAAATACAAATTAAGGGTTGACCGATACTGGATTGTGCTGATTCCATAATGTGTTGAAGGGCAATTAATCTGCCAAAAGATTACTAACTACTAACTTTTTTTTTAATTAGTAGTCTACATTAAATGTTCTTATTCTTTTCTTCCTGTGATAGGGAAGGCTAGACAGAGGCTACACATTTATTTAAATTCCAGATGCACTTTATTGATTCATAGCGTGGAACTTTTAACTTTAAAGGCACTTTAACTTTGAAATACAGCGGGGACTCTTATTTTGAAATGTTTGCGCTTCACTGCTTCCAGCTGCTCATTCAAACGAATAAGGGAAATAAAATGTGCACTCCAATATTCTACAACGTATTACAATAAAAAACAATTAAAAAATAAGTCATATTTCATCAACACTATATCGTCATCATCAACAGTTGATCTTTAGTGATAGCTTGTCATAAATTTCCGATATGGCTTAATGATTGTGTACTGCTCTGCAACAGCTGAAAACACTCGCAAGCCCCTGCGTGTTTGGAGAAATTACAACAGTGCCGCATTTAATTAAACTGTATTTTTTGAAGTTTGACAATTACATTACGTCATATCACGATTCCTGTCTTTCCTCCCCCAAATTGACTTTTGTTGTATCATTTAAGATATTTAAGTCTTTTATGACCAAAAATTTTGGAAAACTAAATTAAAGACATTTTAAGACTTTCTAAGGATCCGTGGGAACTCTACATTCTCTCTACTGTTATTCTGACATTTCACATTCTTAAAATAAAGTAGTGATCCTAACTGACCTAAGACAGGGAGTATTTACAACAATCAAATGAGTTTAAATGTATTTGGCTAAGGTGCATGTAAACTTCTGACCTCAACTGTGTGTGTGTGTATATATATATATACACACACACACACACACACACACACATGTGATTTTTTTAGACTGATTTTAGAGGGGAAAAATTTACCGATTACCGTTTTGGTGGCCGATAATAAATAAATATATATAAACAAACACAAACCCTTCATCTGTTAAATATATAGACTATAAAAAGCTTAATTTGGTTAATCCCTAAATATAGAGCATAAAAACGGAGCCAAGTCTCCGTCATTTCACAATAATTTTTTTATTTCAGGCTTGTTTATATTTAGAATTCCTGCGTTATGCACCAAAGCTTATTTTTTTTCTGGTCATTATTAGGATTTTAGCCTCTGCGTTTGTGTCCATCATAGTATGGAAAGACCTCGAAAATTCTATAAATAGATTAATCGTTATCTGCAATTTTCCACTAGTTATCGGTATCAGCAAAATCCACTATAGGACCTCTACTCTTAAACATGGAAAACATGTAAAGACATAGAGACTGATATTAGCATTTTAATTTATTTCTAAGTTGTGTCATTTATCTAAGCAGAACCACCAAACTATCGGCAGATGTTGTTCTAATATAATCAGATAACAATACCCAATTTTTTTATATCAGTGCTTCCCAAACAAAAACTGTTTTTCAGTGGCCCAGAAAAAGCCATTTTACTCTACATAAGGGTGTACCCCACTCATCAGGGCTGCCATGTAGAGGTCATGTGACCAGTCGAATAGGACTCTCTAATTGAGGTAACCACATATCAGAATCAGTTAATGGGTGACAAATGCACCTGCAAATAGGGTATTTCTGAAATGACATTGGCAGTGCTACATCAACACCAACAGGTGTCAGTGTAAAGTCATATCGGCCAGTGAAACAAACAAAAAAATACTAATTACACCTTTAAATAAAGGCCCAGAAAGAATCTGTGCCCACAGATTTTTGCAGAACTGCAACACAAGTTCTACCCTTCTGCATTCCATTATTAGTCTTAATATTTTGGCTACTTTGATTAAAAGTACTAGTTGAGTGTAAAACTCTCAGCTCCTTTTAGCACATTTTATCATGTTTGAATTCATTCTGCAGAATTTCACATATTTTCCACAAATTGTACAGAACATGTGAAAAAAAGACTCCATCTTGGCCCTCTTTAAAAGAAACAGTAAACACTTACCAGCTGTAGTATATCTTCATCTTTTGGCATCACACACAATTCCAGAAATGTATGACTGGAATGGGGGAAAAAATACACAGTTTAGGCCACAAACAGACATTGATCACTATTTACTTCATTTAACAATCATAACAGTCTCTCACCTGTTCTGGATGAGCCCAATGACTTGTGAGTATGTCTTCCCAATGATGCTCTCGCCGTTCACTTTCACTATTCTGTCTCCTGTTGACAAAGTTCCATTATCAGACTTCGAGAAGCAAAGCAAAATGTGCTATATCTTTGAAGTAATGGTATAATTACCAGTGCAGAGTCCAGCGCCATGTGCAGGCCCTCCCTCTTTGACCTGCTTCACAAAGATCGTATCCATGGGCTCCAGTCTGTTCCGCGTTCTCCCTGGCAACAACAAAAGCAGCAGTGTCACGAGTGGCCCAGATCACAACAAACCAGAGCCGGAAAGAACCAAATGGTCACACAATCAAGCGACTAGAAATATATTTCATCATGCCAACTCAAACCTAAATGCTTAACCCATTCATATAATGGAAATGCTGTGGCTTCCTCTGAAGTGACCAATCTAGAAGTGACCCGCCATTTAATGTGACAACTGTCACCCCCTTAGGGACCAGCATACTTGGCATCACTCAGATATAATATGCCAGCACATAGATCACAGCTCCAACACAACTACGGAAGACATAACAGATTCCCTGATGATCACAGCTATGCCACGCTAAGACAGCGGCCAAAGTCTACTTGCATTAAAAAGCATGAGCACTGCATGGAGGCCAATATTAAAGTGGGGGCAGGTGACCTACTCTCCTAGCGCCTAATCTATGACCTCCCCACATCTCTGAATGAAACTCTGATCCTTCGCTGAGCCTTGTCTTAAGTGTTACTGACCAATCCTATGCAAGCAACTGGTGCAGTCAGCCATTTTTATCTGACAAGTGTTTGCTTTTTTCTAATGAGAGTTTATGGGAGTCTTCTGTGTTTAATTCGTTTTAAGTGGAATTTGATAGAAATGATCCAATAATTCTCAGCGGTTCCAGCCCCAGCACCGCCAAGATGCCACTGTTGGGCCCTTGAGCAAGGCCCTTGACCCTATATGCTCCAGGGGCGCTGTATCATGGCTGACCCTGCATTCTGACCCCAGTTTACCTGGGATATGTGGAAACAAATGCATATGCAAAAAAGTATTGTGACCAAAATAAAGGCTTCTATCTATCTAAAATGTCATTTTAATTACAGTGCATTACATGAGTAATGTGCTGATTCATTCAGCAAATGAATTGCAATTTAATGCAAACAAATATTTACAGAGAAAGGCCCTCCAAAAAAGATAATCTAGTATGGAATTAATAAAATCGTAAATATAATATATATTAAGTATTATTATTCAGATAACTCAAAGACCTTGCATTATATTCATATACTGTGGCAGCAGACACGTAAAGAATTCAGACGGTATGAAAAGTGGCTTTAACCATTTAAGCTTGGATGGGTCCGCCAGTGTGAGAAAAAAAAAATAAGTCAAAATATTCATGACTGCAGTACCGTTTGAAAGCTTAGAAGCTGAACTGTACATGTATGCATTTTAACCAAAACTGAATTTGCAGACAAATCAGAAGTGTTCCATTTTGATCATTTATTTAAAAAAATTGCACTGTACATATTACTGTAATCGGTACAAACTTCAAACTTATCAAATAGCCATGTGTCATATGTTGTTGAAAAGCTCTCAAAGAGTAGAATACAACCAGCCTGTTTTACTCACAGACCAAAATATAGTGAGTAATAGACAAGTATATGTCTTTGACAATTATGTTGGTTTTGCTTGTTGCTTATTTGCTTATAACTTTTCGAAACAAACAGAACAAAAAATATCACATAGCATTACTTAAAGGAGGTGATCATTTTTTAAACATGCCTACACCCAAGGTAATCGGATGCATAGATCATTAGATATTCCACACAAAGCACAGTGTTACATATGGCCACCAGGAGATGGTGTCATGTAAATGACACAAACACAATGATGCAGACTCAGTCAAAAGGCACTCATTCTGTGAAATCTCATTACTAAAATCATGACTGCATGCTATGCCAACCTTTAGTGATTGTTGTGAAGTTAAAAAGATATGCACAAAAGAAAGGTGAATTTTCCTACGTACGGTTCTATGGGCTGCCATAGACTCCCATTGGGGAGAAATAATAATAATAATAACAATAATAATAATAATAATAATAATAGGTCAAAAGATGAGGGAAAATTTGGTATTGTTGAAATACTCCATAGACACCAACCTCTATTTTTGGACATACGGTTCAAAAGTTACAGACAAAAATAGCCATTTTTCCACATCTTTTGACCCATAGGTGGTGCTGTCTCTAATCTGTGCATGTATCCTCAGATAATGGTCCTGATGAAGCATACAAAGTTTAAATTCAATACGATAAATCGTTGCCGAGATACAGCCTCGCATCCAACAACCTCATTAACTTTGTGTCAAAAATCGTATTCATTCTGTGCAAATTAGTCTAGAGATTATTTTGAGCAATTTTATGTGCAAATCAGGCAAAGTTTGAAGGAGCAGTTTTTAAAAAAAGATAAAACAATCCAAGATGGCGGCCACTGTAATGGATGGAGTTTTAATGTAAGGGTAATCAAACAAAAAAAGAATTGTGTCTCTAGGTTAACAGTTAAAAAGATATGCACAAAATAAAAGTGAATTTTTGACATGGTGGTGCTATAGAGTATGTCCTAAAGATCCCAAATTTGGTATGGGGCTATTCAGGACCACCTCAATCAGTGTGCAAAATTTCATAATTTTCCTATGTACAGTTCTATGGGCTGCCATAGACTCCAATTGGAGGACAAATAATTATAATAATACAAACAAGGGGCTTGGCCCCTAATTACGTTTTATTTGTTTGGAGAGGCTTTTGAACACATGGAGACATTTTTGTACACTATGATAAATTATTTTTGTAATGCTATAATTTTTTATTGATTTGTTGTATCAACACAATTTTTCTCAGATACAGTTGATATTTCTAATTGTTGGTCAATATACTATTGGGTCACATGGACACAAGCGGCTCAAAGAGTTTAGCAAAGGGTCCATTACAAACTGCTTTTTGAAACAGATCTTTACAACCAACAGTCCACATTTTTAATTTAGCAAATAATGAAATTATTTTGTTCAGCGTGTGGTTCATATCTGATATATCTACATCAGTTGCCTTCATAATCAACAATGCACCAGCACTGAGAGAAAGGACAGAACACTGGAAATGTTGCCTCAGCTCATGTCTAAAACTCATGAGGTGAATGAGATACCTTTTCAACAGAGGCATTACAGTATTATAACAAGAATTTATACAACAGTTACAGTAGCTTCAGTCCTCAAACCTTAATGGCAAATCAGCATTTGCAAGAGTGCTGACGTTTACAATAACAGATTGTATTACTCCACTTGTCGGTGTTTGCTCATGTAATTTTGCTTAATTAATAGCTGTAGACATTACGGTGCGCTGCATAATAGGTTACATAATCTGCAACTCCTAAATGATGACAAAAATCACTGAAAGTGAAGTCTAAAGTGAAAGTGTAATGTTGTAGGTGTAAAGGAGTGTGCTGTAAATAAAGCATCAATGTAAGTCAGATATAATTCAGAGTGGCTGAAAACAAGCTGAAAGTGTAACGCTTTAATAGCCCGACGGGTCGTCGTCGCCACGTAACATACTATTGCGCAATAACTTCGCGATATACAAAAACTAAAAAATTTAAAGATAAACATATCTTACATCGTTGGAAAGCTGAGACTCTTGTGATTCGAACGATGTAAACCATTTTAATATACACTTAACACAGCGGGTACAATCGGTGTATTTCTCAGACAACTTACAGTAAAATAAAAAAATACAAAATGGTAGAAACTCACCTATAAAGCTCATCTTACTCTACTGATCCACTTCATTCCATCAAAAATGGTTTAGTTACACTGTAAAGGGTCCATATAATCCAATTCAACGAAGTATTTGGTCCATAACACATTTATATATCAATAAACACCCACGTAGTATAGACGTAGCATTTCGAGCTAACCGACAGAGCTAACACAACTTCGACGCATTCTTTAATGTTTACATGTTCAAGGTAGCTTCATCACAGATATTTTTACGTCAAAATATCCGCTGACCCCTGAACTTTAGATGGACAGGTCATTTGAGCCAATCGGTGCATGCTAGAGATGTGACCAGGCATCAAAAGCCAAGGAGTGCCAACGATGAAGAATGGTCCCTCCCTCTCTTTGATTGACAGAAAATATACACAGTTACGTGGATCCATGCAAATGACGGTATTTTCTGATAGCCAATGAATTTCTGTAAAGATTGATATGCCGTTTTAGTGGGAGGATTCAACCTGGCACGCGTAAAGTTCATGCGCAAAGTAACACAGTGACTCATGCGCCCCGTGCGCAAAAGACCATTGAAAGCGCGTTTGGAGTGAGCAAAGTTTGCCGAAGAAAAATAGCCAAGAAAACCAGCAAAACACACTTCTTATTAGAAGAAGTCATTGAGCAGTGTACTCGGCGTGAAAGTGATGAGTCGGAGGATGATATTTCGGAAGAAGAGAGTGAGGTTTCAACCATTGACTCAGAGGATATGTTTTTGGGTGGTGGAGATGCCACTCTCGACAAGTAAGTGTTTTATTATATTATACAACATATTTTACTGCATATACGGAGGTAACGTTATGTGTTTGTTTTGAGGTGTACTTGCCAGCTTATGTCGTGTGTTATGTCGTGTGTTATGTCGCGCGTGCGTGTGTGTGTGTGTGTGTGTGTGTGTGTGTGTGTGTGTGTGCTCATGCGCGCTCATGCACCGTGTATCTGTGTGTTCATGTACAGGTTTATATATATATATATATATATATATATATATATATACACTACCGTTCAAAAGTTTGGGGTCACATTGAAATGTCCTTATTTTTGAAGGAAAAGCACTGTACTTTTCAATGAAGACAACTTTAAACTAGTCTTAACTTTGAAGAAATACACTCTATACATTGCTAATGTGGTAAATGACTATTCTAGCTGCAAATGTCTGGTTTTTGGTGCAATATGTACATAGGTGTATAGAGGCCCATTTCCAGCAACTATCACTCCAGTGTTCTAATGGTACAATGTGTTTGCTCATTGGCTCAGAAGGCTAATTGATGATTAGAAAACCCTTGTGCAATCATGTTCACACATCTGAAAACAGTTTAGGTCGTTACAGAAGCTACAAAACTGACCTTCCTTTGAGCAGATTGAGTTTCTGGAGCATCACATTTGTGGGGTCAATTAAACACTCAAAATGGCCAGAAAAAGAGAACTTTCATCTGAAACTCGACAGTCTATTCTTGTCCTTAGAAATGAAGGCTATTCCATGCGAGACATTGCTAAGAAATTGAAGATTTCCTACAACGGTGTGTACTACTCCCTTCAGAGGACAGCACAAACAGGCTCTAACCAGAGTAGAAAAAGAAGTGGGAGGCCGCGTTGCACAACTGAGCAAGAAGATAAGTACATTAGAGTCTCTAGTTTGAGAAACAGACGCCTCACAGGTCCCCAACTGGCATCTTCATTAAATAGTACCCGCAAAACACCAGTGTCAACATGTACAGTGAAGAGGCTGCTGCGGGATTCTGGGCTTCAGGGCAGAGTGGCAAAGAAAAAGCCATATCTGAGACTGGCCAATAAAAGAAAAAGATTAAGATGGGCAAAAGAACACAGACATTGGACAGAGGAAGACTGGAAAAAAGTGTTGTGGACAGATGAATCCAAGTTTGAGGTGTTTGGATCACAAAGAAGAACGTTTGTGAGACGCAGAACAAATGAAAAGATGCTGGAAGAATGCCTGACGCCATCTGTTAAGCATGGTGGAGGTAATATAATGGTCTGGGGTTGCTTTGGTGCTGGTAAGGTGGGAGATTTGTACAGGGTAAAAGGGATTCTGAATAAGGAAGGCTATCACTCCATTTTGCAACGCCATGCCATACCCAGTGGACAGCGCTTGATTGGAGCCAATTTCATCCTACAACAGGACAATGACCCTAAACACACCTCCAAATTGTGCAAGAACTATTTAGAGCAGAAGCAGGCAGCTGGTATTCTATCGGTAATGGAGTGGCCAGCGCAGTCACCAGATCTGAACCCCATTGAGCTGTTGTGGGAGCAGCTTGACCGTATGGTACGCAAGAAGTGCCCATCCAACCAATCCAACTTGTGGGAGCTGCTTCTGGAAGCGTGGGGTGCAATTTCTCCAGATTACCTCAACAAATTAACAGCTAGAATGCCAAAGGTCTGCAATGCTGTAATTGCTGCAAATGGAGGATTCTTTGACGAAAGCAAAGTTTGATGTAAAAAAAATCTTATTTCAAATACAAATCATTATTTCTAACCTTGTCAATGTCTTGACTCTATTTTCTATTCATTTCACAACGTATGGTGGTGAATAAGTGTGACTTTTCAGGAAAACACAAAATTGTTTGGGTGACCCCAAACTTTTGAACGGTAGTGTATATGAGTGTTTTACACATGTTTATCTAAGCGTATGTATAGGCGCTTTCCAAAAAAGGCCACTTGGAGACTCCAAATGACCCTTTGTAACCACAGACACATAAAATGATGCTATTCTTGAATGCTTTACTGTACAGTCATAATTTTGGGCTCTAATGAAAGGTTACACTTAGAGCTAATATATTCCTTATTCAGATTCACTGCCAATTATTGCTGACACATAGTAACTGAAGCATAAACACAGTGGGTTTTTTTTCAATTCTTGAAAACAAACTCTCTCTTTTTTTTTTTGTATATATATATATATCTTTTTTATATATATATTTATAGTGAGTTCTAATATTAAAGTGTTTTAATTCAATAGAACTTGTTTTGTCTCTTTATTTGTAGAAAGTTTGTTTTCAAGAATCGAAAAAAAAAACACTAATGTGTTTATGCCAATAAAAATTATGACTGTACAGTAAAGCATTCAAGAATAGCATCATTTTATGTGTCTGTGGTTACAAAGGGTCATTTGGAGTCTCCAAGTGGCCTTTTTTGGAAAGCGCCTATACATACACTTAGATAAACATGTGTAAAACACTCATTTTCTAATGACATTGTTATCAAATTTTAAATTGGGTTTGGTAAGGCTTCATGCTGTGATCTAATTGTGTTTTCCAGCTAATACCTCCCAGCTGTAGTTATCTGCAGGCATCTTTTTACAAAAAAAAATGCAGGCGGAATTTTATTTCCCCTTTTTGAGTGTGTTCAAAGTTCTATTACTCAATACAAGTAAGACTTACAGTGATTCTGACTATTTAGGAACAAACAACCTCAAAGCCTCCCCTTTCAAGAGAGACCAAAAGCATGCATATACTCCAAAGGGTTCAAGAACAGCATGCATTTTAATTTGGGTAGGCCTTTTTTAGGCGTTTTTGGCAAATATTGCAGGATGTTTAAAAGGAAGCAGCAGCAGCAGCATTTTACTTTTTTTGCAAATCCCAGCTAAGCTTGGGTCAGAGCACAGGGTCAGCCATGATATGGTGCCCCTGGAGCAGAGAGGGTGAAGGGCCTTGCTCAAATGCCAAACAGTGGCATCCAGGCATTTACAGTAGTAAATTACATGGTTGTCATATGACCTAAGTGGCGACCAGTTTTATAAGAAATAAAAATGCTGGTTATAAATTTGTCTAATAATGAATCTGATCAAATAATGGGTCCAGAAAAAGTAGATACAACTGTATGATATTATATTGAAAATGGAATGTCAAGGTAAGTTGTGGATTACAGTATTACTTGCAGTCAGCCATGGAGTATACTACATATATTTTCAAATGTAGTAGGTCATCCAGGTTTTCCATTCTGTGGAAATTAACATACTATACGCTGTAAAAATGGTAATAGTAGTATGTTAGGCATGCTATTCTGAACGTGGCTCTGCTTCACTAGTGATGTTATAATTTAGAAAGATTTAAGGCGCCCTCTAGTGTCAAATATAATACATGGCAGTTTTCTAGAACATTTACCTCATTAATATGAACAAATGCACAGAGTACTGCATTTTTACTTATTTAGGTCAGAAAATGGAATATAAACAGGATACCAACTAAAATAGTCTGGTCATGCATAACCAGAAAATAAATGAAAGAGTGACTGATAATGTTTATAATGGCCAGCACATGAGAGTTCACCAGTGATGGCAAATTAAAGTTAATGGAAAATATACTAAATACTGCTTTGTCAAATTTTGGTTTTATATGCATAGATTACACACAAACACGACTATTGCAGTTCATATCTGAACTTTATTCATATTTAGTATGTATAATCTTTCATTGGGAACAAAGCAAGACTCATTTATTTAGTATATCATTCTTTTATCTTCTAAATCAATCCAGATATACTGATATGGATCACAAACACAGCACTTCTATGTACAGTTGAAGTCAGAAGTTTACATGCACCGTAGCCAAATACATTAAAACTACATTTTTCATAATTCCTGTCATTTAATCATAGAAAAGATTCCCTGTCTTAGGTCAGTTAGGATCACTACTTTATTTTAAGAATGTGAAATGTCCGAATAATAGTAGAGAGAATTATTTATTTCAGCTTTTATTTCTTTCATCACATTCCCAGTGGGTCAGAAGTTTACATACAGTTTGTTAGTATTTGGTAGCATTGTGTTTAAATTGTTTAACTTGGGTCAAACTTTTTGGGTAGCCTTCCACAAGCTTCTCACAATATGTTGCTGGAATTTCAGGCCATTCCTCCAGACAGAACTGGTGTAACAGAGTCAGGTTTGTAGGCCTCCTTGCTCTCACACACTTTTTCAGTTCTGCATTAGTGATAGCCACTCAAACACCTTGACTTTGTTGTCCTTAAGCCATTATGCCACAGCTTTGGAGATATGCTTGAGGTCATTGTCCATTTGGAAGACCCATTTGCGACCGAGCTTTAACTTCCTGGCTGAGGTCATTATGGCAGTTAAATTTTTGTTTCATCAGACCAGAGGATATTTCTCCAAAAAGTAATATCTTTGTCCCCATGTGCACTTGCAAACTATAGTCTGGGTTTTGTTTGTTTTTTTTGGGTGGTTTTGGAGCAGTGGCTTCTTCCTTGAACTAGGACTCATTTTACTGTGGATATAGATACTTGTCTACCTGTTTCCTCCAACATCTTCACAAGGTCCTTTGCTGTTGCTCTGGGATTGATTTGCACTTTTCACACCAAACTACATTAATCTCTAGGAGACAATGCTGCTTTTTCCTGAACGATATGATGGCTGCATGGTCCCATGGTGTTTATATGTACTATTGTTTTTACAGATGAACATGGTACATTCATGCATTTGGAAATTGCTCCCAACAATGAACCAGAGGTCCACAATTTTCTTCTGAGGTCTTGGATGATTTCTTTTGATATTTACCATGATGTCAAGCAAAGAGGCACTGAGTTTGAAGGTAGGCCTTAAAATACATCCACAGGTTCACCTCTAATTGTCTCCAATTAGCCTATCAGAAGCTAATTGCCTAAATGCTTGACATCATTTTCCAAGCTGCTTAAAGGCACAGTTAACTTGTGTATGTAAACTTCTGACACAACTGGAATTGTGATATAGTCCATTAAAAGTGAAACAATCTGTCTGTAAGCAATTGTAGGAAAAATTACTCATGTCATGTACAAATTAGATGTCCTAAACAACTTGCCAAAACTATAGTTTGCTAATATGACATCTGTGGAGTGGTAATGCTCTAATGACTTCAAAATAAGTGTATGTAAACTTTAGACTTCAACTGTATGTGCACATAAAAACAAACTAAATGAAAAGGCCTCAACGACAAACCCTGTAAACAGATATTTAAACAGACCTGGGACACAGCAAAACACTGCTGGCTGACACAAATCATGCAAATATAATATTTCACTACCATGTATGCTGGGACGAGTACAGGTTTTATTTTTCCAATGCCTGACTGTTTTGCATACAGAACTAGATGCAACCTTTTAGTGAGGTTATACAAGACTCACAAGTGTGTTTGAGTTCTTGTAAAAGCCTAACGTAATACTACTGCTAGGAAGAAAAAAAGATTCAGGTTCTATAAATCAACCTAGTGCTGCTACAATCCAAAAAAAAAAATTCAAAGTTGCTTTGCGTGAGTGTCCTCTTATAGATTAGAAATGGTTCAGATGATAGAAACTTTAAAATGTCTTCAAAGCAGTTTTGTAATGCCTTTAAATCTTTAAGTTGTGCTGCACTGTGTATAATATTATCACATCCACAGTAACAGTTCCTGTTTCAGTTTCATGCTTTTCAATCTTGAATACCAAAGTAAACCCCATGCAGTGAGTGCTTATTGTTTTGGCCTAAATTTCCCAGAATGATTGTACAATGGCAGTAAATTAAAAAGAATAGTTTTAGATTGAAATGTTCAGTCATAACATGTAGCAGGCAGCACATTATCTCAATTAGAACACTGAACTCTAGGCATTTCTTCAACTTGCAATGTCCCACAGATTGATTTTTTTAATTCAAAACAAATTTTTAAGTTTTTTTCTTTTTGTTATATTAATGTCTTAAAACTGAACAGGAAACATTTTACCAGGCCTTCATCACTTTTTCTTTTTGAATGCCTTATGTATAGATATAACCATTTGAGCATTGTCCAAGACCCAGACATTCAATCTTAAAGGGGACCTATTATGCAAAATTCACTTTTACATGGTGTTTGTACATAAATCTAAGTCGGCAGTGCGTGTACACAACCACCCTACAGTGTTAAAAGTCCACCCACTCCTCTTCCTTATATTTCCATTAATCAAAAACAGTGTGAAAATGAATGGTTTTCGTTTCTGCTCTTAGTGACATCACTTTAGAGCAGGCCTCGCTCACGACTGGTGATGGACTCTACCCTCCTCTCCTGAGTGATCTACACACAGTCTGCCATTTTTTCCGCGCTGGAGCAGATACAGTGAGAAGAATAATGTCTCAGCTCCATAAGCATCATAAGTGTTCTGTTGTTGGATGTAAAAGTGAACATAAGAGTCTTCATGTACTCCCGGCATCAGATCCACTGATCCACAAGTTTAGTTTTTGAAGGAAAACTACAAAAACATACAAAAATTAATGTATGTGCAAATAATTTTACACCGGACTGCTTTGTGGATGAGGGACAATATAAAGCAGGATTTTCAAAAATATTTGATTCTCAAGCATGGATCAGTACCAACTGTTCGTGTTCCAGCTTTATATCCTGAAAATGTAAGTCTCTGATTGTATTCACGGAGACTAATATATTATATATATATATATATATATATATATATTATAAAAAAAAAAAAAAAAAAAAAAAATCGAGTTTACAGCAGCGGGGGAGGATCTGACTGGCGCATGAGAGAGAGTGCAAAACACAACCTTTTATTTTAGGTTATTATAAGACTGAGAAGTGCAAAAATATTTTAGATGAGAAGCGTAAAAATGTTCTTGGTTCTTTACGAGACCGTGGCGGGGCAAATTAGACTGTGGCAGGCTGCCATAGTCTAGTCAATTAATGGGAATCCTGAAAATAAATATAACTTTTTATTGGGCAACATTTCCAATCAAGCTGTAATTTGCATAATTACAAAAAAGTATGAACATATTATTTAACTGTGTGTATTTTTGATGCATAAAATCTTAGCTATAACATTAGCCATATCAAGACGCTAGTTTAATTTCCATCCCATCATTTACACCACAGATTTCTATTAAAAACTTTTTACCATTTCAGAATGTGTCAAATAAAAATAATATTTATTTTCTGAACTATAAAGAATATACTCAAACTGCATATGCCCAGCTATCATCACCGCACTATGAATAACTGGTCTACTCTAGTGAAGAAACAGACATATGTAGGTCATATGCTTACATGAGATGCTGGCCCAAACATGCAATGGTGCATTTAAAAGGTTTAACAGGCAAAAGATAATGAAAAAACTTTTAGAAGCCTGAAGTACATTCATTTATGATAAAAGCTGATTTAAACCGCTTTTTCAGTTGATGAGTCTGATAGAAGGAATTCCCAGTTTTGTGTATCCCCAGTTTTTTTGTGGAATAAAATTTCACATTCAGTCAGCGATACTTGGCCAAGCACCACATGGACACCATCTGTACCCATAATTCCATCTGCACTAACCACATTCAGGCTTACACCAAACAATTATTTTATATTATATATACTTACCATTTTTAATCATGGTTAGTGTAATCGCAACATCCCAAAAAACTATTCAACCATTGAGTTTACCCTCTCTGACCTGTTGCATCTGAAAATTCATTCAAACACTGCAATTACAGCCATCAAAGCACACCTTAAGTAACAAACTCAAAAAATAAATATTAATTACACATACAAATGGAGATCTCTGGCTGTTGTGTCACATCTCGCAGATTTTTTTCTCAGCACCACAGGCCATGCAACATGCATTTTAAAGATAATGTGTCAAGTTAAAAATAGATCACCTTTTATAAATTTGTCAAGACCACAGCCTGCATTCTGTTCTATTCTATTGCACTCCACCCATCTGTTTTCCAAAGCAAGAATGCATCCTATGTAGGGCTGAAACGATTAGTCAACATTGTCGACAACAAAAAATTGACACATTTTTCTCTCTCATTTAACACATGACATCATTTAAAAAACGCTAATGATGAGACACAAGAGCAGCACTGCAGTTCACGACTGAGGAGAGAAAGAAAACACAGCTCACATTTAATATTCACTCCTAACTTTACAAACAGCTAAAGGTGATATAGATCACAAAGTATGAGGGAATTATTATAAATTGACTTTCCGCTTGAGCAAAACTTGCCTGTGAGAGCATCTAAAAATGAAACACCATGGCGTTATACATGTTTAATGCATCCTTTATTATTGTTCAAAAAATATATGGTAGCAGGTTGTGTAAATAAGCATCAACTCCGAAATTGGCATTTCTCTGTGCGGCCAGCGTCTCTTATAGGAGTCTGGAAAAACAGCGCAAGAGAGTTTCAAACTTCTCCCGGCTGATAAACCACCTCGTAACCACCACAACATAGTAAATAATAATGTGTGTGTGTATCTTATAGGGAAGAAAATCACCAATACGCAGTTGTTAAGAGGAGAACGTTTAATCGGAGTTAACAAAAAGATGAGAGGGTAATGTTATGTAAAATGTAAAAACAATTGGTTTTTGATAAGTCTTTTTTTATTAGTTTTCCAATATAATTGCCTAAAACACCTTTTGTACATTTACTCTAGGAGCTATACTGCAGAAGAAAAAAGTGTCTAAATATCTTATATGTTCCTTCTCAAGTAAATGTATCTTGTTTTAAGGATTCATTTTTAATGGAAAGACAAAAACACTTAACAATAGGATTTTTGTGAATCTTTTAATGAATTTTAATGAAGTATTTTTTTCCCTTGATATTCAGTGAACGTTATTTGAATACAGCCAGTTAACTCAAGGCACAAGCCGAATAAGTTGATTAAGAGCCAATGATTAATCATTGCAATAACCGCCTGAATAGTCGAATAATCGTTAGATTAGAGGATTATCAAAATAATCGTTAGTTGCAACCCTAATCCTGTGTATGTGTCCAGTAGACACGACCCTAGCATTATCATACAGAGCTTCTTTAAAACAGATTAGATTACACTAAGCATTCAAATAACCCATTGACTAGCGAATGTTGAAAATATGTACTTGTGCACATGCCTAATTCAAAAACTACAACCAATACAAGAAAAATAGATAAAATATACCAATTTATTAAAATCTCTTTTGCAACAAAATTGTGCAATCTTTCAAAACACACATCAGGTCAAAAGTTCAAACAGTGGAGGGGGAAAAGGTTGAGCAGAGGAAAGAATCTGGTTATTTTTGGCAGCTATAGACCGTTGCACTGAACCGTGTCATGAGAGCGATCGGTGATGGGAGCTGATTAAAAGCCTGTGATTCACTGCAGGAAGAAATGCACTCATTCATTGCCAGCTTATGGGGTGCTAGACTAGGAAAGGGCATTTTTGATTAATTTTGTAGTCAATCAAGAACTCTAAACCACAAAAAACAAGTAATCCAGTACTAGTAAATTAAAATAGAAGTTAAAAATAACAATTGTGATAAGTATGTGAAATTTACATTTGGTTTAATTCAGAAACGCTATCGAGAATGGTTTTAAAATGAGCTAACTTTAACAAACAATGCTTTATTTTTGATAAAGTAAATGAAATAAGTATGCATAAAAAAAAATTACAAAATAACAGCAAAAACACTTGCACTCAGCCCGAGCTTAGAAACCAATACTGACAATATTTATAGATTAAGATTCAACTTTACTGTCATTGTGCAGAGTACAGGTACAGAGCCAATGAAATGCAGTTTTTTCACATATCCCAACTAAGCTGGGGTCAGAGCGCATGGTCAGCTATGAAACAGCGCCCCTGGAGCAGATAGGGTTAGGGCTTTGTAGTGGTATCTTGACGGTGCTGGGGCTTGAACCCCCAACCTTTCGGTGAGTAACCCAGAGCCTTAACCGCTGAGCTACCACTGGCCATACTACAAACAATACCCCAATCCTGAAATAAAAAAAAATAAAAAAATTAAAATAAAATCACATGTACATAAGTATTCACAGCCTTTGCCATGACACTCAAAATTGAGCTCAAGTGCATCCTGTTTCCACTGATCATCCTTGAGATGTTTCTACAACTTGATTGGAGTCCACCTGTGGTAAATTCAGTTGATTGGACATGATTTGGAAAGGCACACACCTGTCTATGTAAGGTCCCACAGTTAACAGTGAATGTCAGAGCACAAACCAAGCCATGAAGTCCAAGGAATTGTCTGTAGACCTCCGACAGATCTGGGGAAGAGTACAGAAACATTTCTGCAACATTGAAGGTCCCAGTGAGCACAGTGGCCTCCATCATCCGTAAATGGAAGTTTGGAGCCACCAGGACTCTTTCTAGAGCTGGCCGCCTGGACAAACCGAGCGATCGGGGGAGAAGGGCTTTAGTCAGGGAGGTGACCAAGAACCCGATGGCCACTCTGACAGAGCTCCAGAGTTTCTCTTTGGAGAGAGGAGAACCTTCCAGAAGAACAACCATCTCTGCAGCACTCCACCAATCAGGCCTGTATGGTAGAGCGGCCAGTCGGAAGCCACTCCTCAGAAAAAAAAGGCACATGACAGCACGCCTGGAGTTTGCCAAAAGGCACCTGAAGGACTCTCATACCATGAGAAACAAAACACTGAACTCTTTGACCTGAATGGCAAGCGTCATGTCTGGAGGAAACCAGGCACCGCTCATCACCTGGCCAATACCATCCCTAGAGTGAAACATGTGGGGATGTTTTTCAGTGGCAGGAACTGGGAGACTAGACAGGATCGAGGGAAAGATGAATGCCGCAATGAACAGAGACATCCTTGATGAAAACCTGCTTCAGAGCGCTCTGGGCCTCAGACTGGGGCAACGGTTCATCTTCCAACAGGACAACGACCCTAAGCACACAGCCAAGATAACAAAGGAGTGTCTACGGGACAACTCTTTGAATGTCCTTGAGTGGCCCAGCCAGAGCACAGACTTGAACATCGCTGGAGAGATCTGAAAATGACTGTGCACTGATGCTCCCCATCCAACATCATGGAGCTTGAGAGGTCCTGCAAAGAAGAATGGGAGAAACTGCCCAAAAATAGATGTGCCAAGCTTGCAGCATCATACACGAAAAGACTTGAGGCTGTAATTGGTGCCAAAGGTGCTTCAACAAAGTATTGAGCAAAGGCTGTGAATACTTATGTAGATGTGATTTTTTTTATTTGTAATAAATTTGCAAAGATTTCAAACAAACGTCTTTCATGTTATCATTATGGGTATTGTTTGTATATTTTGAGGAACATAAAGAATTTAATCCATTTTGGAATAAGGCTGTAACATAACAAAAGCGCTGTGAATACTTTCAGGATGCACTGTACATAAAGGCTCTCACATCTTTTTAATTTAACATGTTATTACAAGTGTTGAAAGTTGGGTTTTTATAAAATGTGCACTGACAGTAAGATTTAAAGCATATACACACATAGTGGTCTGATAAGCTTCTGAGTTTCTTGTACCATTTCGAATCCACCATAAAAGCAAACCCTCATGCATTGGCAGTCATGACTCCAACAAGAACCGAATACCAATTAAACATTAAAATTCAATAATTAAAATATTACAAGTATTAACACACTTCAGTTTACACTTTGTCAAGGAAACCATCATAATTCCTTCTCGCATCCAACACCTCGACGACAAATCCACAGCACCCCCTATCCCCTAACTAGAAAACCCCCATAAAACTGTCCGATTAATTTTAAACATCAAGATCCTCAAGTTTGAGGAATTTATTCAGACAGAGTAATTCAAATATATTAATAAGTGATAACTTACCTCTGTGGCCATGATCTTCCTCCTAGAACAGCAAAAAAAAAAAAAACACAACATTAATTTGTATGTTTTGGTGAAGAATGTCGTTATCTGATAAAGAAAAGCTTGACATGTTTTCACAGAATTCAACAACCCATATTTTCTACAAATCATTCGTTAACATCATGTCTGATTATTTATTTTTTATTAATTTTTGGCTAAAAATATAGTATCCTCAGGTCTGTTTGACATCTGTTTGACAAGCAGATGCCAAGAGATGTACACTACCTTAAAACTGGAGTGCACAGCCGACTCGGGTGGGTACACGATGAAGTGGCGCAGAGTGAAGCCGAATCCTTTTGAAGTGCGCTGCAGACGCAGCATTTTAGGCCCCGGCCAGGAAAACGGCTCTTCCTCCGGCTGAAAGAGCACACCTGTAGAATCATCCTGATCTGCCACATCCTACAGAAAGACAAATTAAACAATGAGAAACAAGAAGCACTGAAGACAAACAACCTTGTTTCAAATATGTGCAAATTCAGCTGAAACTGAACTGTCGCAGGGCAACCCAGTTCATTCCCACATTGATGCTTGAATGCGAGTCACTCATGGCAATAATAATAACAACATGGACAGGTAGCCAACATGCGAAATGTGGATTGCACAATGGTCTCCACAGAATGATTATTAGACCACCTATACATGAATACAGATTAAATGCTATCTGAATCTGACTTCGAGAAAGTTAGGAAAATCCGAGATAAACTGTCACCACTGAGATTGTCACTGGAAAGCCACACCATGACATGGCATTAATGTGCATGTTGAATTTAACAATTGAGAAATACAAAAAGACAGTCAAATGTAAGGAACTTAAGCAGTTTGATTATAGGTAAACATACACTGCCTGGGCAAAAAAAAAAAGTCACAAACCCTAATATTTCAACGGACTTTGATTATGGCACGCATTCGTCATGGACGCAACGTCTCAACATTTATTTCCAGCCAGAGTTGCATTCATTTTTGACTGAGATTTTGTATCGATGATGGAAAAGTCAAACCACTCTGTAAAGTCTTCTCCAGCACATCCCAAAGACTTTCAATAGGGTTAAGGTCAGGACTCTGTGGTGGGCAATTCATGCACCCTGAACCACTCTTTCAAAATTTGAGCCAGATGAATCTAGGCATTGTCATCCTAGAATATGCTCATGCCATCAGGGAAGAAAAAAATCCATTGACGGGATAACATGGTCATTCAGTACATTCAGGAAGTCAGCTGACTTCATTTTACTGCTGCATAATGTTGCTGAGCCTAGACCTGACCAATTGAAGCAACCCCACAACATAACACCGTCTCCAGAGGCCTGTACAGTGGGCACTATGCATGATGGGTGCGTCACTTCATGCACTTCCCTTCTTACACTGACACACCCATTACTTTGGAATAGGGTAAATCTGGACTCAGACCAAATGACCTTTTTCCTTTGCTCCACAGTCCAATCTTTATGCTCCCTAGCAAGTCATTTTTTCCAATTAGCCTCAATAATAACTGGCTTATGTCCACACAGCTGTTTAGTCCCAATCCTGTAAGTTCTGGTCACATTGTGCATGTGGAAATGCTCTTACTTTCACTATTTTTTAGATGTGACATCAAACGTTTTAGTGATGATCTCAATCATTCAAGATTTTTTTTCTGTGAAGCTGACGGTTCACCAGTATCCTTCCAGATTTTAATAATGCTTTGGACAGTTCTCAACCCAATTCCAGTGATTTCAGCAATCTCCGTTGTCCTTAGCTTAGGTTAGCCTACTTATAGTCATGTCAAATGTCTGTTGCCTTCTCTAACTTCCAATACCCAAACATTTCCAGAGTGGGAATTCTGCTTCCGACACACACTGCTCTGTTTGCAGAGTATTTATAGCCTCACACCTACCCAATATTCACACCCTACCATTACTGACAAATCTCCTCCAGCAGAGGTGCGACAGGTTCTGGACTCGTGCAATTGGCATATAATAAGGGGTTCACCGATCCATCGGCCACCGGTCAAAATCAGCTGATATTCGTCTTAAATTCATGATCGGCAATTGGCTGATTGTGCCTAGATTCAGGACAGATCTTTTTTACTCTGCTACTCTAATAAATGAGACCTTGAAGCATATAGTGTGGCCACTGGAGGGTGAGTTTATGGCAATGCTAAGCATTCACAAATGTAAACTTTCAGACATGATGTAATTTAGATGAATGTGCCGGTTTGTTTGTGTAAGAATAACGTGTATGAATATTAAGTTGCCCATTTTCAATACGGTAGTAATTTTGACTCACTACAGCGAGCAGGAAGAGGATAAAGAGGCTGCTAACGGGTATACAAATGAATTAAACAACAACAAATAAACATGCAAATACAAATCCGAGTACATGTGACGTAATGTGAGTTGTCACAGTCAGATATTGTGTGGAGCGATAGAGACTGTTTGAGCCTTCATGGGCACTTTTAGCTTTACTCTCTTCAATATGAGCGCTCTCGGTGTCAATCAAACAAGCGCACTCGGCAGGTGCTCTCAATATCTCAGTGCTATTCTGTGAGGATCCCAATTTGAATCCGATTAATGTTGGTCACAACACCACTAACCACAGCAATTACATTTTAACCTTAACGGCACCATGTCTTCATGCATTTGCTTAATTAGTGATTTGTGTTACAGCAAAACGCCAAAGACAGTTAACAAACCATAGACACTGATGATATAACGGATACATTTTTCATATTTTTTAAAGTATCACTACTGTGTGGGATGCTCTGTTGGTTTTTGGTTGTCAGTATGTCACAAAATGACCTTTTGATATTGAAAACAGAACTATTAATAACTCTTTTCAATACAAATAAATGTTAGCAATTCACAATTAATGTAATTTTGGTAATACTTTATAAAAAGGTTTCATTTCTTTAACATTAGTAATGCATTAGGTATCACGAACAAACAATGAACAATATATTTTCACAGCATTTATTAATCAATGTTGGTTAATACAAACATAATTATTAATTGTTTGTTTATAGTGCATTTATATTACCAATACAACTTTTGATTAAAAAAATTGTATTAGTATATGTTGTAACTAACATTAAGTTCAATAGTTTAACTACAGTGATGTTGTTAAATATTAACAAATGGTACCTTTTTGTAAAGTGTTACCATCAGAGGTGTATAGTAACAAAGTACAAATACTTTGTTACTGTACTTTAGTTTTTTTTTAATATTTGTACTTTACTCGAGTATAAATATTTCTTTGGAATTTTACTATCACTTCACTACATTTTAAAGAGAAAATTGATACATTTCTCCAGACCCCTTCGTTACTTTTGTGACTGAACACCACAGAAAAATAACAACTGTATGTGCAAAAATGCCGGCAGATCAGCGGCAGTGATGAAGTGCTTTGAAAGAATCATTTGAATCAAATCTTTTAAATTAGATTCCTTTGAACTAAACAAAGAGAGGTCTGAATAATTTGTTTTGTGCATCACGAAGAGTCAAAATCACAAGCGAAGCACATGCCAGTGAAAAAAACAACCCTTCAGCAGCCACCACAACACAAACATGTGTTGAATTATTGTTATATGAGGGGCTTTCTCAGCAAATATTTGTATATGTGATTAACAGAGATTTAAATGATTGACAGCCCTAATTTGATGTGAATGGTCTTTAAGCAAAACTAGTTTTCTGGCGGTTGATAAAGTGTTATATTTGCTTTGTATTTACGCTACACAGTATGTGGTAACTAGGGTTTTCTGGATGGTTGCTATGGCATGCTATGCAGTTATACTATGCTGTTGCCAAGTTGATTTCTGTGTTTTTTGCACATCGCTCTGCAGTTGACAGGGTGTTCTAGGTAGTTGCATATTGGCACAAATGAAAAGAGCCCACCCACACAAGTCTCTGTTCTGGTCACTTTGACTCAACTCCCTCCTTCAATGTTCTAATTTTTATGGACTGTGGTGTTCATTTACACATCCCATAAATATGATCATCCTGCTGTGACTAAAATGCGCCATTAAATGTTGTTAACCCCGTCCCTGACAGCCACGTCACTCATGTTTATCACATCTGTTTATGTTAGCCAGCTACAGTTTGTCAGTGCAGTAAGTAATGTAGCAGATTGAAAGGTAAACATCAGAGCAAGTTTTTGCAGCCCATCAGACAGCGGTGCGGTGGTGGATTGTGTCTGTCGAGTGTTGATTTCACAAAACAAATTTGTCTAGTTGGTGGTCCATCTTTTACTCTCCGTGAAAATTTTCTTAAAGCTAACTAGCTAACCACATAGCTACTTTCATACCTTGTCAGCTGAGTGGAAGCTAATATGTAAACATGTATTCACCAAACTGTTTTGTTCAGGATTCACAGTGTTACACCAGTACACCGTTCAACCAAACAATTCCAGTCATTACATTACAAAATGTAATATTTAAAAGTCTGGTTTTCCACCACTGAAAGTTTCCTCTTGTATAGCAGAATACGGTGTAACACAGCTGTTGTTTTTTCTCTCTTGACTCGGCAGGTGTAAATACTTCTTGTTTTACAACCTGCCATTAATTGACTGGCAGTATCAAAATAGTCAGCATTTGACTGATACTAAACAGAACTGATGATTATTTAGCTATTTAATTTCTTTTTTTTATTTAGTCATTATTTTAATGGTCAGCCATTGACTGATACTAAACATACAGTACCGTTTTTTTTTTTTTAAGCTAAATTTTTTACTTATTCTTTATTTAAATGGTCAGCAACTGATTGATACTGAACATACAGACACTTAAGTTTTGCTTTAGCGGAGCGGCAGCTCCGGCTCCACATATTCCACAAAGAGAGTGCTTCTGTATTTACACTACCGTTCAAAAGTTTGGGGTCACATTGAAATGTCCTTATTTTTGAAGGAAAAGCACTGTACTTTTCAATGAAGACAACTTTAAACTAGTCTTAACTTTGAAGAAATACACTCTATACATTGCTAATGTGGTAAATGACTATTCTAGCTGCAAATGTCTGGTTTTTGGTGCAATATGTACATAGGTGTATAGAGGCCCATTTCCAGCAACTATCACTCCAGTGTTCTAATGGTACAATGTGTTTGCTCATTGGCTCAGAAGGCTAATTGATGATTAGAAAACCCTTGTGCAATCATGTTCACACATCTGAAAACAGTTTAGGTCGTTACAGAAGCTACAAAACTGACCTTCCTTTGAGCAGATTGAGTTTCTGGAGCATCACATTTGTGGGGTCAATTAAACACTCAAAATGGCCAGAAAAAGAGAACTTTCATCTGAAACTCGACAGTCTATTCTTGTCCTTAGAAATGAAGGCTATTCCATGCGAGACATTGCTAAGAAATTGAAGATTTCCTACAACGGTGTGTACTACTCCCTTCAGAGGACAGCACAAACAGGCTCTAACCAGAGTAGAAAAAGAAGTGGGAGGCCGCGTTGCACAACTGAGCAAGAAGATAAGTACATTAGAGTCTCTAGTTTGAGAAACAGACGCCTCACAGATCCCCAACTGGCATCTTCATTAAATAGTACCCGCAAAACACCAGTGTCAACATGTACAGTGAAGAGGCGGCTGCGGGATTCTGGGCTTCAGGGCAGAGTGGCAAAGAAAAAGCCATATCTGAGACTGGCCAATAAAAGAAAAAGATTAAGATGGGCAAAAGAACACAGACATTGGACAGAGGAAGACTGGAAAAAAGTGTTGTGGACAGATGAATCCAAGTTTGAGGTGTTTGGATCACAAAGAAGAACGTTTGTGAGACGCAGAACAAATGAAAAGATGCTGGAAGAATGCCTGACGCCATCTGTTAAGCATGGTGGAGGTAATATAATGGTCTGGGGTTGCTTTGGTGCTGGTAAGGTGGGAGATTTGTACAGGGTAAAAGGGATTCTGAATAAGGAAGGCTATCACTCCATTTTGCAACGCCATGCCATACCCAGTGGACAGCGCTTGATTGGAGCCAATTTCATCCTACAACAGGACAATGACCCTAAACACACCTCCAAATTGTGCAAGAACTATTTAGAGCAGAAGCAGGCAGCTGGTATTCTATCGGTAATGGAGTGGCCAGCGCAGTCACCAGATCTGAACCCCATTGAGCTGTTGTGGGAGCAGCTTGACCGTATGGTACGCAAGAAGTGCCCATCCAACCAATCCAACTTGTGGGAGCTGCTTCTGGAAGCGTGGGGTGCAATTTCTCCAGATTACCTCAACAAATTAACAGCTAGAATGCCAAAGGTCTGCAATGCTGTAATTGCTGCAAATGGAGGATTCTTTGACGAAAGCAAAGTTTGATGTAAAAAAAATCTTATTTCAAATTCAAATCATTATTTCTAACCTTGTCAATGTCTTGACTCTATTTTCTATTCATCTCACAACGTATGGTGGTGAATAAGTGTGACTTTTCAGGAAAACACAAAATTGTTTGGGTGACCCCAAACTTTTGAACGGTAGTGTACTTATTTGGTATTTTTGTATAATTCCCCTCATACTTTGAAATCTACATCACCGGAAGCTCTTTGGAAAGTTTAGATTGCATCTGGACTGTGAGCTGTGTTTTCTTCCTCTCCTCAGTCAGGTGTGAGCTTCAGTGCTGATCTAGCACGCCATTATTAGAGTTTCATATGATCTCATATTACCTTAAATGACATCAAACGACTATTGTCGACGATTTGTCAACCATTTTTATTGTTTACATTGTCGATAATGTTGAGTTATCGCTTCAGCCTTTCTCATTAAAAACACAATGGTTTATGGCATCTCCTGTTAAGCCAACAGTGATTTGAAAATAGACGGTTCAGACGGTCACTAAAAAAACTGTGTGCTTACAATGATTACTACGGTAACCTGAAGGAAGAACAGACAGACGCACGTTGTGCACATTCTTTCATTGAGTTGGGCAGCGAATATTCACATACTGACAAAATATGATGCATTATATTTTGATTATGCAATCTTTTGTACATTTTGTAACAGATTATTTTATAACAGCCTATAATAATGAATAGATGATACACTGGAACAACAAGACAATGCAGCAGCCAAAGATGATTGTCAGACATGTTATTATATCTACAGTTATGTACATGTCGTTGCACTTACTAGATGCGTAATTTGTCAGAGTACTTGACAAAATGACAAAAATGCCCATGCCTAGAGCACTCTACTTGCAATATTGTCTTCAATGGAGATCGGAGATAAACGAGAGAGAGAGAGAGAGAGAGAGAGAGAGAGAGAGAGAAAGAGAGAAAGAAAGAAAGAAAGAAAGAAAGAAAGAAAGAAAGAAAGAAGTCTACAAGGAGAAATGGCAAGAAAATCATGCACAACGGCTCATTTGGACAACTGACTGGAGTTAGTTAGCAACAATGTCTTGGACTAAACACCAAATGACTTGTATCCTCTGCAGCTGATCTAGCTAATTAATTATATTTGCCAACTTTGTTAACTTTCCGAACACTCTTCCTCATCTTATTTTACTATCTATTATGTAAACCAGTGGGATTTTCAAAAAAGACAAACATATTATTATATGCAATGGAAAAATCCATATTTTTATCTGCTACACTAGGGTTGCAACGGTATGAGATTTTCACGGTATGATAAACGTCTCGGAAAATGTCACGGTTTCACGGTATAACACAATTACTATTATCAGTGAAAACAGAAAGGTTATTTTTAGAGATGCACCGATTGCAATTTTCTTGGCCGATTCCGATTTCCAATTTTTTTCCAAGTGTGACCTGCCGATACCGATTTATACCAATTTTCTTTCTAAGAACTATTGACCGCATATACAAACAAAATCTACCTTTCTTAAATGCAAAATTTTATTTTCATAATAAAATAAGTTATTAAACAATTTCCCCCAAACAAAGTTACAGGATCTTCTCTGACTTCTGATATATAAAGTGCTCTGTGACTGGAAAGAGGTAGAAATGACAATTAACTGCAAATGAGTTGCTTTATATAACAAAACAGATGTCATTTTCCATTATTTTTAAAAATGGACCTTTTTCTAGTTTTTACTCGTCTAACAAAACAATTCCAAATATTACAAGCCTATGTCCAATACGCTCAACATTGACATTAAGCTTACGTTAGATACAAAATATCAGAGGTAAAACGGATTGATGCTTCGGGATCGGCTTGTAACCACACTTGTCGTCATTCACCCCGTTTTTCCCGGGAGTCTCCCGTATTTCACACCCACCCTCCCACCCCTCCCCCCTCCCTCCCGTTTTGTTATTACTCCCGGGAAACTCCCGTAATTTGTATGGCCCAAACCACGTTATATGAATAATCACATCAATATATTATTCCAAGGTTGTCCAGTTGCCAGATCTTGTATGAAACGCATCCTACTCACACAATCGACGCACTGTACACATTTCTAATAATTTGTGACATCAACCTGGCAACCAAAACCCAGCCGCTCTGTTGAAATCTGCGCAGGCAGTAGACGCGAGAAGTTCTATGGATAACGGCTGGTCATCCAGGGCCATGAATTCCATAATTTTCCTCGTAATTCCTTTGGTCTTTTCACTTCTCATACCAAGGAAAGATAGGAGAGGCTGCTGACTTCTGGCTGGCTCTGAGCTCTGGCTAGCTTTAGCCGCTTAATTTTTTTAGCTTCTTTTTTAAAAGCAGTATTTTCAGATGGGTGAGGGTGTTGTAAGTGTCTAATTAGGTTTATTGTTCTGAACGTTATCGTGGTGGTTCCCCCAGGGTTTACTTTAGCCTTACAAATATTACAAATTGCCAACTGTATGTATTTTTCACTCACAGTGAAGATCTTCCATGTTTCCATGCGGCTGTAACGTTATTGCCTGCACTGCTGGCAACAAAACGGACTGGCTCGGAAAGACCTGAGACTGACCGGCCGGTTACCGGTCCGGGCCGAGCATGCGGAAAACCGGCTGATTCCGGTCCCTGGCCGGTCAATCGGTGCATATATAGTTATTTTATTTATTTGTTGTTGAGCAAATGCTTTATTATAATTGAAACTTGAAAGCATTTATTTTATTGAAGCATGTGTATAAAAAAAAAAAATACAATTCTCCCTTTTGAAAATAAAATTAATAGAAAGAATAAGAAAGCTAACAATTAGAATAATAAATCTAATTATAAACATGATAAAAAATAGCATGTAACTATAACATGTTATATAACTAAAGCATGTTAGCATAGCATGTTAAATGAACTACTAAATGAAAAATACGATCAGCTGTGTGAGCTTTTGAAGTAATGTCCTGTGATTATTAATAATGAACATATAGTGTAGGTGCGCGACAGTGAGGCCAGACCGCTCCTGTCTGTAGCTTTAACTCAGTGCTTCTCAACTGGATTTGAAGTAATGTCTTCTGATTATTAACATTTAACATATACTGCTCCTGTCTGTAGCTTTAACTCAGTGCTTCTCAACTGGATTTGAAGTAATGTCTTCTGATTATTAACATTTAACATATACTGCTCCTGTCTGTAGCTTTAACTCAGTGCTTCTCAACTGGATTTGAAGTAATGTCTTCTGATTATTAACAGTTAACATATACTGCTCCTGTCTGTAGCTTTAACTCAGTGCTTCTCAACTGGTTTTGAATTAATGTCCTCTGATTATTAACAGTTAACATATACTGCTCCTGTCTGTAGCTTTAACTCATCAAGTGTCGACCTGCCATAGATTAAACATAAACTGTATTTAATGTATCCTGGGTTGCATTTCCTTTTATGTTGCATAGTTTTGTTCATGGTTTTTCAGTACAAGGACATGCATCAAGTGACATTATTTTTGTTGTTGATGTCAACGTTTGACTTTCAGCACACAACTGAATAACACCGACTGCGTGACTATGATTAATGATTACTGCAAGAGTTAGATTAACATACAGGCGCAAATGGACTTCAACATTTCTAAATTGCACAAATAATAAATACATATACATATTTATCTCTGGCTTGCTTTTGCTCGCATGTCAATGATGCAGAGATCTACTTCTATAGTTAATTTAATCACAGGAAGTTTACCTGCAAAATTAGTAGCACCAAACATCACTAGCAGGCTCAAGAATGGACACGGAGTATCCGTATAACACTTCCTTGAGCAGAATATTGCACTACAGATCGCCAAGTTTGTTCAAAGTGGAAAGCGAGATAGAAATAGCGCACTCGAGTGAATGTTGCCAGATTGCACAACATAAGTATTACATTAGGCGGAATATTTCCAATTTGCGCAAGTATAAATCTCAAACTGGGGGTGTTGCGTCTCTTATCTGGCAACCATGAGCACGTTAAACACTTGTGGAGACGCGTTATGTCCCAATGCAAGTTAACTGAAATATCCAATGAAATAAAAACCGATTTTACGATAAATGAGCTGCGGGTCACATTAAACCATGTGGAGGGCCTGATCCGTAAAATGCCCATGTCTGCTTTAGCTGATTGCGAGATTATCATTAAATCTGTCTCAGCAGTCCTAAATAGTCTATCACTTGGGCGGCTGCCAAAATATCTTCAATGGGAGAACCATGGCATTGCTCTTTCCCTGCTGTCCACAACCCAGTCCAAATAGACCACTTGAGAAACACAGCTTAAACTCACACACACACACACACACACACACACACACACACACACACGTCAGACCCCCTCGCTTCTCTCTGACATTTTCTCCGCTGCATGTGTGTGTCGCAATATGACGAGTCTGACAGGCAGACGAGGAGCAAAGGAGATGCGCATGCGTATGTGAGATTCTTCATCTGGTTGCATTTTTCTCAATACCATAGATAAGTAAATGTATGATAACCGTCAATTTTCGTGAAACCGGTATACCGCTGCAACCCTAGCTACACCAATGTTAATAATGATTCCACGGTTACGGTTTAAAGTACTAAGTCACTTTTAAAAGTTTTTACATAATGTAATTACATTACCTGTTATCTTGAGCATAGTATCGTCTCTGGCAATCCTGAGCAATGTAATAATGTTGGATTGCATTTCTCTGTATGGTTAAATGTGTCCTAAAAAACAGTAGTTAAAACTGTAGGCTACACAAACACTGATGTGCCATGTTTTTTTTTATGTTAGAGGTAGTCACGTAAACTACATTACTGACCACCAGATTGCGCAGGCTAATCACAGGCTCTGCATGAGAACCATTGCAATTTCAGTGGAAAAGGACTAAGAGTGAACTGTAATCTGTAGCGGACTGAGATTTGGGCTGCTACGCTATTTTGGGTACTTCACAAGTATTCTTCAGGTACTAGAGCGGCTGGAATCTGTTCAGAGGGTGACAAATTCTGCTATGGTCAGCTGGGTCTTTGAGGAATGAGTTAATAGGTGTAAAACACAGCAAGTGCACATGAAATTTGAGAGCCTGTGTGAACTTGTGGAGCAGGTTTCTGTCTATAACTGTAACCACTTCCAAAATAGTGAACTCATGAGTAACACTGCCGATCAATAGTAATAGGATATTTTAGACAACAGCAGGGCTGACATACTGGCCCAATTTCAAGGTAATGAGACTTCCTAAATGGTAATATTATCCTATCCTAGATCTTTGATATGATAAACTTTGGTTTACAAAACGACATTAAAACACAGTAAGCAGCAACTCATAGAAAACTCTAAGTCATAATGCTGGGAGATTTGCATTTAACATTTCCAGCAAAAATGACTGAATTGTGACGTGCAATAGCAAGAGACCAGTAAAAAATAAAAAGTACTTTTGCTGCAGGCTATGTTCAATTTCTTATGTACTGATACTCATCAATAAATATATAGCCATTATTTGAACAGAACATTAGTAGGCAAAACAGTTCGAGTCATCTGAGCTTTTCTGCTGTCCATTAACCCACCTTACTCATGACAATAACAGAAAACTCCATAAAATATCACACAAAACACTTGCTGATTGCTAGAAACATAATTTTGACAACACATCAGTCATGCTGTGATACACAGCTGGACAGGATCTATTTACAAATTTTCAACGGAGAAAAACTAAAAGATATACCATTAATTATTCAAGAGCTTTTAGACATAATTTAGACCATGCCTGCAAAAGCAAGCTGAAACTCAAATTCTCCCGGAAACTAGTTCCTAAAGGGCAAGGGATATTCGTGATCACAATCAGTGTATGTATATTCAAGCTAAATTACCAGTGTGTCTTTTATGTAGGTTCACAATACCAACCGGATGCAAATCAGGAAAAGTGCCAAGTCATGCGGAATCGATAAGGTAGTTTTGCTCTGGGAAACGGGGTAAGGCTTAGCTACTCCAAACAGATGGGTGGTGAACAACTTTAGTTTGGATACTCCTGCATTTTATGGTGTGGTGACAGACCAAGCCAATAAATTCTCTCCTAGCACCTTCATGTGCCAACCCCAGCCCCCACCCCAATCAAATGGCCACATCTGTGTCTCCTCTTGAGATGACACCCAGAAGTGAGATTCGACAAAGTGGGGGAAAAGATTTAAATGGAAGTGTGTCATGTAGTAGATTTATTTTGCTTGTTGGAAACAGCAGTCTTGCTCATTTTAGTCCATTTGAAAAGTTTTGGAATCTGATAAACTCATTCAACTCTCATAAAGCAAGTTCAACAAGATATAGGCCTAGCTCATGCATATGATTAACATGAAACCAAATAGTCTGACAAAAGCTGAATTGTACAGGCAACTTTTTAGGTTTTTATCAACTTAACAAATGAAGTCCTTATTCGAAGGTGGAGGTTTCTATACTGGAAGTACCCATACATAGGGCTGGATATTGTTCAAAAATGTTCGATTTCGATACAGATACCGATATCTTCCTAAACGATACTCAGATACCAATTTTATGAAATCCATTTTAACAAGATTACAAACATTCCCTCAAAAAAATGTTTAAATTTTTTACAGACTCAAAGACACAAGATAATGAGCCTACTGGCCTCCTCGTGCCAGGGTCGGCAGAGGCTATAACATTAATGTGAAAAAACTTGGAAAAAATGTGGAAAAAAAAAAACAAGAAAGCTAAACTGTTAATTCAGCCAACCCTAAGGATAGGTAAGGTTTAACAAGATAACTAGTTTAATGCGAGTTAAACTTAATCAGTTACTGTCATCCTTAAAGCATTTTTAGCATCAATTTAGCTAGCTATCTATAGTCATACATCCAAACAATATCTAACATTACATAGGTCCCAGTTTATAGAACTATGTCACCGTGCGCAGAAACGTTAATTTAACAAGTATACAAGTTTTTACCACTACAAGTTAGCCGATTTTGATTGTTGGTTTGTTTGCTAAACGTTAACCTTACCTGTCGGAGTCCCAGTCATAGCGCCTCTGCATTCATCAGTAGTTTTGGAGGAGGACTCATGTGGTGGTGGGCCCTTGACCCTATCTGCTCCAGGGGTGCCGTTTCATGGCTGACCCTGCGCTCTGACCCTAACTTAGTTGGGATATGTGAAAAACTGCATTTCATTGGCTCTGTACCTGTACTCTGCACAATGACAGTAAAGTTGAATCTTAATCTTAACCAGCTTGGCCTTCTTGCAGTCGAAGGCGCAGCAACTTTCTGCTATTAAGTTTATTCCGTGCACTGTCAAGTGCTTCATCGGATTTGTCATGCTACCGGTCTTGGTAGCAATTATCTTGTCACAAAAATATTGCATCGCGCACTGTTGGCATCGAGCCTGATGAAATGTAGCCACACTTTTGGTCTTTTCCACATCTTTAACATCTATAGGGGTTGGGACACACACATTACAGCCTCATGTGTGAGCCACATCTCTGGGCGTAACTGGTGTAAACTAGAGTTTTTCAAAACCGCTCCCGTGAGGAATCATTAGTATTTATGGTTCGTTTACCGCATTTGGCATTTTATTGCAATACAAATCACTAATTATTACAATTATATAAACACTGTGTCGTTATTTAAGGTTAAACCGTTATATCTGTTATTAGTGGCATTGCGACCAACATCAGTCTGATTTAAATTGTGATCCTCAATTAAATTGGGAATAGCACTGGGATGAGTGACTGGTGAGATATTGAGAGCACCTGCCGAGTGCGCTTGTTTGATTGACACCGAGAGCGCTCATATTGAAGAGAGTAAAGCTAAAAGTGCTCATGAAGGCTCAAACAGTCTCTATCGCTCCACACAATATCTGACTGTGACAACTCACGTTACGTCACATGTACTCGGATTTGTATTTGCATGTTTATTTGTTGTTGTTTAATTCATTTGTATACCCGTTAGCAGCCTCTTTATCCTCTTCCTGCTCGCTGTAGTGAGTCAAAATTACTACCGTATTGAAAATGGGCAACTTAATATTCATACACGTTATTCTTACACAAACTGGCACATTCATCTAAATTACATCATGTCTGAAAGTTTACATTTGTGAATGCTTAGCATTGCCATAAACTCACCCTCCAGTGGCCACACTATATGCTTCAAGGGCTGAGCAAGAACTCATTCATTGGAGTAGCAGTGTATGTATTCTGCAAAAAAGATCGGCCCTGAGTCTAGGCACGATCAGCCGATCGTTGATTTAAGATGAAAATCGGCCAATTTAGATCGGTGGCCGATCACTGGCGTGAAGAGTGGAACCTTTGTAATGTGTCCGCCCGGAGTCATTACACTGACGCACACACCCCAAACAGACACACAACAGCCCCAGAGCCTTTCTAACAAGAGCCCTGTCAGTGATAAAATGGAGAAAGGAGAGCAATTTGATGTACAAAGCAAGCCCAGATGGGGCTTGTGATAGAAATCAATTATTTTTCAGCTTATGTAAGGTGCATTTTAATTACCACAGAAGCACACCAAATATAAACCATCATCAAAACACAGAATCAGATGTGCTTGTTTGCAAGCTCGACGCTAGCGTTGACGTTTTCATGTGTTACTTTGCTGTAACAATGCAGATAACCGCAGTTTACCAGCAGATTAAGGGATGCCCATTGCAATGAATAATATGTAACCTATGTGGGGACTAGTTCTTTTAATTAATCAATGTTACTTGAATTGGTGCTATTTTAGTGCATTTCTATTAGGGATGTGCAAGAGTAGTCGAATATTCGTTCTGCAATAATTATTCGAATAGTAAAAATACTATTACAATTTTGCAAAGGTTTGCTTTGCTGGCCATATATACAGTGAGATGCAGGTTAAATCCTGAACACACAAACTAAAACTGATAGTTATAAAAGAATGCACTGGATGGTGCTTTTGAGTGTGGACACAAGTTGATCTGTTGAACGATTCTATCACTCAGTACTCTTTTGACAAGAACAGTAGTAATATAGTGTCAAGTTTAAGCACTTCTGCGAGTAAATCACAATTAACTACAAAAAAATTAAAAATCACGTGATTAAAAATTGTAATTGACTAACAGCACTAATAATTAGTAAAACTCATATTTTCCTTATGCAGTTGGAAGTTCCCTTTAGAATTAAAAGCAATAGTCAGTAGTGAATTTCTTTCATATGTAAGCAAAAGGGACATTATACTTGAAATATACAATATCGAAATCAAATTGAGAGCTTGTGAACTGGAATCAAATCAGAAAATCTGCATCAAAACTCAGCCCGTATTGCTAGGGTTTTGCCAGGTCACTGCAAGGGCATTACTAAATGGTAAAAGATCATCCCAAAGTCTCTATAACATCCTGATACCTAGACGCGTCTATGGAAGTATATGGAAGGTTTTGTCCACCAGGCAGATATTTATCTTCTGTAATAAATACCATGATCCTGTAATTATTCTAAATATCATATTTTTTCTCAAAACTAAGGGTTTACTGTATATCTACTGTGAAAGAATACCATCCACTATATAGATAGAGATATATAAATGCTAAAATGTGTCGCTAAAACACAAGCAGTTCGGCTTTCTCAGGCTACGTTTCCACTGGGGCGGACGAAATCCGCTAAAAGACGCTCACAGCGCTAGGAGAGATCTTGCTCTGCACCGCTGCCAATCCTACGATCCACCATGCGAGCATGATGCTCGGCTTTCATAGGAATTAACTTAAAACGCTCTCAGCTTCGCTCACAACACGCCAATTGTAACGTAGGGTCAGACTGGATGAACTTGCTAATGCTAGCTGCTTTGCTAACAATTAGGTTACATAGGACACCGGATTGATTCCATCTGCACCACGAGACTTCATGACAATGGTTGCGCCCTCTCATCGTCTCTAGTGAAGAGCGCAACAGAACTACAGTGATGTGGACAACAGTTCTGATCTTTCTGCACTGTAATCTTGAATATGTTTTCTAGCACCAAATATGCATAATTTCTGCCCTGTCCCGCTCCGCACACGTTGTCTCTTTTCCCTGCATGTGTGTACACATGAAGCGCTGCATGAGTTAACGTGGATTCAAAGCACCTTTTAGACCAAAATGTTTTTCCCTTCTAAATGTATCTTTATTAATCAGCATGTTACAAGCCTTTAATAATAAACAAATCGAATAAATCAATTTCTGTTCTAATTTTGTGAAAATGAATTGGATGTCTGGAATGGATAAGGAAAGACTAAAATTACTAGTTGGTAGACTTGTGTCTCACTTTAATGAAAATATACAAATATTTTTTACATTTACATTTAAAATTTTCTCTCGGGACACCCCTGAACCCACATTCAGCATCATTCCACAGTCACAAGGTCTTCTACGCCCCCATACTTGGGTATCTGAATCTAAGGAAATATCAAAAATATTTAATTTTAATGTAAAGATTTTCCAACAAACACTGGACTGCTGTCACTATGCTTCAGAACAAACAGATGATCTTTTAACATTCATTTTCAATTGATGAACGATAAAAGACGGTAAAATTGGTAAAAGATCCCGCAGACCCCACTGCTTTGGCCGTCTCTGGACCCCCTGTGCAGTTTTGTAGAGACTATTTTGACTGTTTAGAATTATTTTTTCTTCTTTTCTTCCATCAACTTTGAAATAAAAAAAAAGAAAGTGCAATGTGTAAATGTATATCGTGATAAATTTCGATACCGAACAATATGAAAGATTATCATGATAACAATTGTGGCCATATCGCCCAGCCCTATGATGACATCATAACAGTGAAGCCACTGCGCTAACACATTGCTTTGTCCAAACATTTCAACGTGCCTACTGACTTAATAGAAAAGAATCTAATTTAAGTGAATAAGCATAGGCCATTTAAACAGATTTTTATTCCTAAAATCTGCCTGTGCATCCCTACAACGTGAACATCCCACTAATGTAATTATTTATTTCTGTAAAGCCAGGAATTGTTTCTTGAAAGCCCAAGCGAGTTATGTATATCTATATCAAACGAATACTGTACCTCTAACAAACTTCAATACTGAACAGAATGGCTGAATGTAAACAAGATCAATGAAACTGAGGTAAAATACAAGCAGACATTTTCAGAGATAGACATTTACAACATTGAAAAGTTTGTTCAGAGTTACTTGTTTCACATTCGGTAAATGTTTTAATTAAAAAGCAAATTTTTCTTGCGACCATCACTTGCCTGAGAGCGAGCATTCTCCCTCTCTCTATCACAACGCCAAGCAGGCAGGCAGAGAATCAGGGAGAAAAGCAATCCAAAGATTATTGTACTGATAAGCTAGGTTTAAATGGCAAACGCCCACACAATGTATGACATGTATCCATGTATGACTACAGAGAGCACAATGTATGACATGTATCCACGTATGACTACAGAGAGCACAATGTATGACATGTATCCATGTATGACTACAGAGAGCACAATGTATGACATGTATCCACGTATGACTACAGAGAGCACTTCAATACGAAAACAGGCAAATCCCGGGTATTTTGGGTGATTTAGAAATACCGGTCTGACTTTAATAACCCCCAGAGGGAAAAGGACGCGTTTTGCCACGTACCTTGATGATCATAGTGCTGCACTGATTTATATTGTCTCCCTCGTAACAAATACGATCCATAACAAGAAATTAAACATTAATCATGATTGTCACTAAAGGGCGAAATGCTATAATGTCATGTCCAGAGGTTGGAGATGGTGAAATGGCAGTGTTATCAGCTGCCAGTCATTAAGGTTGTGTGGCAGTTGGGGCACACCAAGATGGCCGCTTGAACACTTCCGCCGGCAATTTACCAGTGCGTGACTGATCCAGTTCTATATATATATATATATCTCTCAGTGGTACCATAACTGATTTATAGTTGGGACTTTTTCCAAACTGAAATGCTATTTTTAAAAGTGTGTGTTTAGTGTGAAAAACTAGCCTATGGCAATGTTCCTGTTTATATTCAAAAGCAAGCTGCTTTATATCTTCTATACTCTATTGGTTATTGTCTTACCCGAACAAGACGGTTGTTTAGAATGTTTTGGATTAAGAGGTTTCTTGAAACTGACAGGTCCCTTGTGACTCAACATTCTATGTCCAGCTTTGACATTATCGCAGTGCAATGTGATGGTAACTTCCAGTGTAGGCAGCTACATCATTATCAAGAACATTTAACCAGGTCATGCACATAATAGCATTTAATAGTACTGTGTTCAGGTTTTGCAGCTCAATGAGGTATAATTTCCACGTGGCACTGCTGACCACAAACCAAAACGCTCGTCATGCTTTTATTTTCCTCTCTAATCTCTGCTGGGGTAATCCAGAGAATGTTTAAAAGTGGAAGTAGCATTTAAGTGAGATGATGTTATTAAAACCAAGTGTAAAATGTATTTTAAATGTACAATTGAAATGTTTGTAAATATATATAAATATCGGTTTGGGAAAAGCATAATGAAGAACAAAAAGGTGAATTTTCTATGATGTTTGTACAGAATATGAAACTAAAGAACTTCATTACAATAGAATCAACTGGGAAAGGAGGAATCGGGTCTGTTTGCGTAAGTGTGTGTGTATTTTCCTCTGCCAGTCTCCTCTCTTCATCATGATGGACTGCGTTTACGTAACAAACAGAGTTGTGCCACTCATGCAAAGCAGACTCGCTTCTCCTAACAACCCAAAACACAAAGCACAAGTCCTATATTCAACCACATACTCAAGGGGAGAAACAACAGCTAGGACTCAAAGCTATAAAAAATAAGATCATCACTGGTGGTGTGATATTCTTTTGATGTGTGCATGACAAATTCTACATCACTAATGCCACTAATCTGTGAACCCCTAACATTATGAATATGATACTAACTCTAGAATCCAAGGAGAGTATAGTAGGGATGGGCATGAATACTCTGAAATGACAGCAATGATCAATCATGAACGTAATTGTGCGTTACCTTGCGGTCTGATAGATTCGAATTGGGACAGCAATTCTACAGCCAGTTAGATTGTTCCTTTCAAATTGGCACAGAACACGAAGGTCTTAAAAGACGTGTTTTTTTTTAACTCGAAAGACTATATTTACCTTGACATAGAACAGCATGTGATGTTGAAAAAAAACTGCAAAACGTGATGCAATAACAAAAATTTCCAGTCATATGCATGAATAATATTGACTAACGATTAAAAACTAGGCCAGACAAACCCCAAGTGGCTGTACAGCACATCAACAAAAGGTACAGGGTGTCCATCATCACCACATCAGATGCTTCCAGTGTAGATCTTAGTCAATAGCTTTGTCGGAAATACATTTTTATCTAGTTCTATCATGACAATCTTGCAAGGCTAAGTTCTTGCTTGTAAATGGTCTGCACTTATATTGCCTTATTTAACCTTAACGGTATTCAAAGCGCTTTACACTGTGACTCATTCACCCATGCACACACACATTCATACATCAATGGTGGAAGAGCTGCCATGCAAGGCGCTAGCCTGGGAGCAACTTGGGGTTTCAGTGACTTGTCCAAGGACACTTCGGCATGGGGGCCGGGATTCGAACCACCAACCCTGCGATTAGTGGCCGACCCGCACTACCAACTGAGCCACACAAAGCCCTGTACATGTAAAACCTAAACAGGGTTGGAAGTAACGGAATACATGTAACGGGATTACGTATTTAAAATACAAAATATGAGTAACTGTATTCCACTACATTTACAATTTAAATTGTTGGTAATTAGAATTCAGTTACATTTAAAAGTATTTTGATTACTTCAGAGATTACTTTGCATTTTAATGTCATTTGTTTAATTTAATATTTATTCTATTCAGTTGGAAAACATTTATCCATATAAAAGATGCGATCCAGAGCGCTTGTACAACAAACTTGGCATGATATAATTTTCACACCGGTGAGGTGTTCATGTTTATACGACTAACACCGCAGTTTGGGCGCTAAGTAGTACTATGGGGTCATTGATTTCAAACATTGAACTTTATTTTTGATTTATTTTAACCCTTTAACATACGCAAACAAACAGCACGTCATACATGCGCAGAGACGGCTTTTCTGTCATCTGTTCTTAAAAATATAATAAATATAAATATAATATGTTTCTTCAAGTGCGTGTCTGTCAAACAGCATTTCTTGTGTCGTTCCAAATCAGAGACGTCTTACAGTTCCCCCCATGCACATTATATTCACTACCGGCAATTAAACATCTTCTATCAGTGTGCTTGCTTCACTGCCTGTGTCATTTGATATGTTGGTAAGGAACATCTGTCATTCAATGCATTATTTAGGTTCATTTATCAAGGGTCGCAAACTCTTCATTAGGCAACTATTCTTTATTTATGGCTATTCTATATGTTAGGCTATTGTTTTCACATTGGAAGTTCCATTCATATGGTTTCCCCCTTTTTCCCCGGTATAAAAATTTCACACTGGTGTTGTCCCTTGTACAGAGTAAAACCAGTAACACCATACACCATGGCAACCCTATTGTACAGCAGTGAAAAACTTACATTCATACGAGCAGACAGAGAAGTAAGTTAAGCATGTTTGGAGCAGAAGAAATAGAAATCTACCTTGTGTAAATATTCATGTGAACATTTAGCTTCATGCCAAGTAAAAAATGCTATTTCTTGACATTGTTCATGCAACTGATGCCAGGCACGATCATATTTCATCAAGAAAAAACATGCTGGGTCTTTTTTTTTTTTTAAGTAGTAAGACCTTTGATATTAGGGCAAAAATATTATTCTTGATGAGAATTTTGTATTGTTTTTCTGTAAAAATAACTAAATATCACTGCAACACTGCATAAGATATTTCGGTTTTTCAAACTTAAATGTCTAAGCGAACGATCGTACAGGAGGAGGTACATTTGACCAGCTAGCTAATACCTCTGCATGCTGGTATTTTGGCAGCCGCCCAAGTGATAGACTATTTAGGACTGCCGAGACAGATTTAATGATAATCTCGCAATCAGCTAAAGCAGACATGGGCATTTTACGGCCCGCGGGCTGGATCAGGCCCTCCACATGGTTTAATGTGACCCGCAGCTCATTTATCGTAAAATCGGTTTTTATTTTTCATTGGATATTTCAGTTAACTTGCATTGGGACATAACGCGTCTCCACAAGTGTTTAACGTGCTCATGGTTGCCAGATAAGAGACGCAACACCCCCAGTTTGAGATTTATACTTGCGCAAATTGGAAATATTCCGCCTAATGTAATACTTATGTTGTGCAATCTGGCAACATTCACTCGAGTGCGCTATTTCTATCTCGCTTTCCACTTTGAACAAACTTGGCGATCTGTAGTGCAATATTCTGCTCAAGGAAGTGTTATACGGATACTCCGTGTCCATTCTTGAGCCTGCTAGTGATGTTTGGTGCTACTAATTTTGCAGGTAAACTTCCTGTGATTAAATTAACTATAGAAGTAGATCTCTGCATCATTGACATGCGAGCAAAAGCAAGCCAGAGATAAATATGTATATGTATTTATTATTTGTGCAATTTAGAAATGTTGAAGTCCATTTGCGCCTGTATGTTAATCTAACTCTTGCAGTAATCATTTATCATAGTCATGCAGCCGGTGTTATTCAGCTGTGTGCTGAAAAACCATCGAGGAGACCCACATCATGAAATTTTTAGCATGTAAATGGGTAAAGTTTTAGAAAAAAATAAGTAAACTCGCACACTCGAGAAAACTTGCGAAAAACATTAAAAGTTCTACAATTTTTTTTTAATTATTATTAAAACATACCCTGATGTAGAGTGTTAAATTGAATAATAAATGAACAGGGAAGTAGAGATGGTAAAATACATTTATAAGCTCAGCCTTTATTCAGTTTTTTAATGCCTGATAGAAAAGTATCAATCTTTGTAGAGCAATACAATACTTTAGATAATTGCAGTATAGTCCCATTAGTCACAGATACACAAATATTTCTGGCCTTAAAAGATACAAAAACCAAATCAGTGCAGAACCTGTATCTCAAAAGTAATACAATGTGGCCCCCAATGCACTACTTAAAGACCGATGTGGCCCCTTTACCAAAATAGTTACAAATATTAATAATTACACACCATCACCTTTACAGATTTGTTTCAAGATTTTACATGAGTTAAAAGTAACTGTTATATTTTGACAAAATGTGATAGTTTCATATGAAAATCTAAAAGGTAGAATCTAATCTAGACCTCATTTTATATCAACAATATTAAAGTTTCAAGATATGTTTCAGCTAGTATTTATTTTTCATAAATACTGTAATTTATTATTATTACTATTATTTAAGACTAGCACACTGACCTAACCATGGTAACGAGGAGCCTTTCCTCCTGTGTAATATGTGTATAAATATGTAATATTAGTTAAACAGGATAATAATGGGCTCATACAAGTAAATATGCTCTTCTATTTTTAAAAATGGGGAGAGAAAACTTCCTGTAGATTTTGTTTGTTGACACCAACAACAAAAATAATGTCACTTGAGGTATGTCCTTGTACTGGACAATAAAGGAAATAAAGGAAATGCAACCCAGGATACATTAAATACACGTTATGTTTAATCTATGGCAGGTCGACAATTGATGTCCAATGTAAAATCTGTCCTGAAGCAAAACCAGTTGAGAAGCACTGAGTTAAAGCTACAGACAGGAGCAGTATATGTTAAATGTTAATAATCAGAAGACATTACTTCAAATCCAGTTGAGAAGCACTGAGTTAAAGCTACAGACAGGAGCGGTCTGGCCTCACTGTCGCGCACCTACACTATATGTTCATTATTAATAATCACAGGACATTACTTCAAAAGCTCACACAGCTGATCGTATTTTTCATTTAGTAGTTCATTTAACATGCTATGCTAACATGTTTTAGTTATATATACACACATGCTATTTTTTATCATGTTTATAATTCGATTTATTATTATAATTCTGTTAGCTTTCTTATTTTTCTATTTATTTTATTTTCAAAAGGGAGAATTTTTTATTTTTTATTTTTTTTACACATACTTCAATAAAATAAATGCTTTCAAGTTTCAATTATAATAAAGTGTTTGCTCAAAAATAAATAAATAAAATAACCTTTCCGTTTTCACTGATAATAGTAATTGTGTAATACCGTATATCGTGATATTTTCTGAGACGGTTATCATACCGGGAAAATATCATACCGTTGCAACCCTATTCACTACTGTACCAAGTGCTCTCTATTTGGAGAAAATGTCTCTCACTGTGGTTCTCTGGAGTCCCAGAGCCTTTGAAAAAGCATTGTAACCCTTCCCAGATGGATGCATTTCAATCATCTTTTTCCTAAATTTCCAGAATTTCTTTTGACCTTGGCATATTGTGTCACTGGGTGAGACATTTTAGCCAACATCACGCAGCTGAAAAAGTTCTATTTAGGTGTTGATTTATTTGAAAAGGGCTTCAAATAAGTAACATTATCATTTAAAAACTGTATTTTGTGTTTACTCAGATTGCTGTTGTTTTATGTTAGATTTTGTTTGCATTTTTTAAACAATTTAGTTTGACATACACAAAAACAGAAAAAATCAGGATGGGGGAAATACTTTTCCACAGCATTGTAGTTGGCAGACACAACTTATTGGAGAACGTTTTTTTGCATGCTGATAGCTTATTGTGCTTAAACTCCCAAGTATACTTCAGTTTGATGATCAAATCTGTGTCATACGCCCTGCAAAAACAAATTATGATTTGTCCTTAAAAGGGTTGCATTAAGTGTTTATATATCCTATAAAATCACATAAGGCATTTGAATTTTTTCCCTGCTTAAGAGCCAAAGCTAGATAAGCTCCTTCGTGTTCCCCAGACACAAACACATGGACATCTGATGAAAGTTAACAAGATGAAATGGCCTTTATCCTTTCCCTGCAGGAATCTTGCATCGAGTCAGGAAAATTGTGTATTCAGCTGGCCAGGTAGCACAAGAGTTGCATCCAAAAGACGAGCATAACTCAAAGAATCAACTCAAATCTTGAAATGAATCATAGTCTCGCATAACCACAATAACAGATCAGTTTTGAAAAAAAGAAAATAACTCCAATAATGGCACAGCAACTATTGGACAAAAAATCCATAAGAAACAAGAACAGATTATTTCACCCATATATAACCCAGAAAACAAAGCAGAACATACTCTGAATATCTTTCAAAGATTTTATGCCACCAACTGTGCAAACTAGGGCTGGGTGGTAAAAGATATCAATATTTATCACGATAAAAAAAACTCCACGATATCGACTATAAGCTTTTGAGTAATTTTCAATATTTAGCCTGTGTTCTACGTCTAGACATGAGTGTTGCTAAAAACACAAGCAGTTTGGCTTTGTCATACGTTTACACTGGCGCGTAGTGAACGAATGCGAGCATGCGCTTTCAATTCCTTCCTATGGAAACCAAGCGTCAAGCTCGCGAGGTGGATTGTAAAATTGACAGCAGCGCTGGGCAAGCGTTTCTCTAGCGTTGGGAGTAGCTTTGTGCGGATTTCTTCCACGTCAGTGGAAACGCAGCCTCAGACTGCATGAAGTTGCTATTGCCCCCGCTACGCAGTTCACCGCGTTCCGGATCCCAGATTGATTCTATCTTGACTGCAAGACATCATGACGATGGTTACGCCTTCTCATTGTCTCTAGTGAGCAGCACGACAAAAACAACAGCGCCGGTTACATCATAGTTGATCTTTCTGCGCTGTATACTTGAATATATTTCTCTAGCACTGAAACACTCTTCACTGATGCCCTGTCCCGGTCCGCACCGCTTCCTCTTTTCCCCACATGTGCGTAAACGTGAGGTGTGTTTCCAGAGCGCCTTTAGACCATTAAGTTTTTTCTTTCTAAATGTAGTTTTATTAATCCACATGTTCCAAGCCTTTAATAATAAACACATAGATTTCAGTTCTAATTTTGTGAAATTATTCAGATGTCATCATCTCTGACAAGGATGAAAGACAAAACAATTACTAGTTTGAAGCCTAGTCTTTCTCACTTTAATGAAAATAGAAAAATGGTCCATTCAGACTTTTACATTTTCAAAAGTTTCTCCCTGAACCCCCATACAGAATCATTCCTCAATCACAAGGTCCCCAATGCCCCCATACTTGGATATCTTTATGTAAAGAAATATTAAAATAATTTTAATGTAAAAAATATATAGATATGAAATCCCAACAGCAGAGCTCATAATTCAGCAGTGGTGCAGCACCGCTGCAAAAGGCATATAGAGGAAACACTTCAATAAATATTGAATTGGTTTGTATATTTCACTCTTTGTTTAGATTGTCATAAATATTGGTCACCCTGCTTTATATATACACTACCGTTCAAAAGTTTGGGGTCACTTGTCTGAAATGTTTCTCATGATCTTAAAAATCTTTTGATCTGAAGGTGTATGCTTAAAAGTTTGAAATTAACTTTGTAGACAAAATATTATTCTGCCAAAACATATACATTTATCTAATTACAAATCTAAAATTTCCTAAAAAAAAAAAAAGTTTTTGAAATGGATGACTTGGATCAAAATATGAAGAAAAGAAGCCAATAAGTGCCCAACATAGATGGGAACTCCTTCAATACTGTTTAAAAAGCATCCCGGGGTGATTCCTCAAGAAGTTGGTTGAGAAAATGTCACGAGTACATGTCTGCAAAATCTAGGCAAAGGGTGACTACTTTGAAGATGCTAAAATATTACATAGTTTTGGATTTATTTTGGATTTTTTGGTCACAAAATAATTCAGATATTTCCATTTCTATTATTCCATAGTTTTGCTGACTACTATTATTCTAAAATGTGAAATAAATAAATAAATAAAGAATGAGTAAGTGACCCCAAACTTTTGAACGGTAGTGTATATATATATATATATATATATATATATATATATATATATCAACGTTTGCCATTAAAGAAATCCACAACACAATACATCATTATTAATCTTTCTTCAAGTTTAGCCCACTATACTTTTTTTTAGCCTACAAGGGAAATTCCAGCTTATGTAATGCGTTTGAACAAAACTCAAGAAAAAATAAAACTGAATCATTAACCAAACTCATGTTTGCAAGAAGAGAGCCAGACAGCCATGGACAGCTCAAACTGGGAACAAGCCAAAAGATGGGCAGTGTTCCAACTGAACTTCCAGAAAAAAAGCAAACCATCCCTTCCCTTTCTAGCCAAGTCAGCATAAAAGCATCGAAACCTCACCAGCTTGAATCTTTGAAATGTGGAAAACAAAGTTCACGCCCACTTCCATATCAAAAGAAATATTGCAAGTATTATTTGACTGTGTCAGCTTTCAGATGGTCCCCACATTGACCAGGTGCTTAAAGGAAGAGGTTTCACACCAGCTGTTTGCATTATAGCAGCACTGTGATCTGGTGGAGAGGTTCAGATAGTAAAAAAAAAAAAAAGCTTCCTCCACAGCGCTCTTTCAGATCAACGGATCCTCATTGCTAGCAAGAAAGCCTGCCATGGAATTTCCATCTAAAACATCTGAGGAATTTCATTTCTCCTGCTGCATACTGCAATCAATTATGATTACAGATTACAGTACTTTGTGTTTCTCTAGAACAACAAAAGAATTTCATCAGTAGTCAAAACTTGAACCAAAGCAAAAGACCCTTCAAGACAAAGACCAGTCCAAACAAAAGACTTTTGAAAATCGCTGCATGCACGGCTCTGGATACAACTTCAATTATATCAGCAGCAAGCATGGAGCTGCTATTGTAATACATTGATAATACCACACTGAAGGACATGGGGGGAAATTAAATTGACACAGCTTCTTAAAAAAATGCATCATTACTGCACGAGAAGCTGAAAAAACAATGAGACATGACGTAGCACATGCTTACATAGAAGGCGACGGACGTGTTCAGAGTGAACGGCCCACAGCAGTGGAGGTCTTTGGCGGTTGTGTCTTGACTATGCCTTGCTCTCTTATCAGCATCTCAATGCATAAGCATTAGACACGTGCACACAACTGTATTTTTATGAAAAAAAAAAAAAAAAGTGTGGTACCGCCAGTATTATAAAGCTGGAGTCCATAGTAATACTATGGCACCGGTACAGGCTACTGTGCTACACTGCAACATAGAACCGTCTTTTGGAGTGTTTCTTTTCTTGTCTGACTTTTTTACTCAATATTCAAGAAAATATGAACTGGCTAAATCTTTTGACTATCCTTTTAACAGCCAGATGTGTTCTTTGCAAAAAAAATCCCTATGACACTGCTGATTGGTCGAGTCCACTGTGGACGTAGGAGACAACATAGATCTAACATTCTGGATTTCTTGTAGATTTTTCCCCCTTGCTGAAATGTCTATAAAATGATTATTTTGGTAATTTTACAGTGATAACATTTCTTAGCCCTAATGGTAAGAAGTCAGATCTACAGCTGACATGTGGGAATAATAAGAACTTTGCACTTGGCAGAGCTGGATAAAGCAGCGGCACAGCTTGTGAATTCCACCCCAGTCATTGACACAATGCAACAGCGCAGCTTAATTCGATCTTGTGACCTGAACAACGTGTTTCTCCAGTGAGATTTCCAACCGAATTCTGCCAGGTCAGAAATTCCAAATTCAGATTAAGATTGTCCAACTCGTCCAAATTCTTCATATTCATACCTCACTTATGGCATCATGCTCTGACCAATGACAGGGGCATACGTTAATCTGAGTGTATTAATAAAGTGTATTTTTTAATGGTGCACTTCAATGGAAATACATTTCTTGTCCTCACCATGTCACTAAAAGCATTAAAATGAGTTGACCTTTCTACTTCCACATTAGGATTCATAATACCTCACACACATGCGCATTTCAGTACCATTTCTTTCACTTACAATTTTCTCTGCATCTGTTTGTGTAAATATAGTATGTGTGGAGTGGGTATCTAAAAGGTTGTAGGTTCAAAGCCATTAAGTTCTTATCACTATGTACAGTGAGATAAAACATGGATCTCACCTCGCAGTGTAGTGATGCACCAGGGTAATTCAGTTCATCGTCATCATCTGGATTTTTCCAATGTGTTGCCATCATTTCACTTCACAGAAAAACCGGAGTCCCTTTGCAGCCCACATCTAGAGAAATCTCAAGTCACCAGAGAGATCCCAACTCAATTCTGGATCCACGTGTTTGGGGAAAACACCCTGGAGGAGAAAGAAAGCCAGTCTTTTGACACCTATCATCACAAAAGGAATCCTAAACACACCATAACATGAATCAATCAGTTTAAAAGTAATACAAGAGTATATGAGAGGTGTGGTGTGGTCAGACTCATCAGCCCTGGAAACTTTTCTGTTGTGGGTTTGATGTCGTGTACTCAAACACAACAGACAGTGAACATACTTTAAAAGTGTTTAACTTTGTTTTTATCGAGTTAACACATTCATCCCATCTCGGAATCGGTGAACTTTGATTGTTTTGAGTGAAATATAAAGCCGTTGTCTCTGGTTAGCATGAGTAGCTATCAAAACAAAGTAAAGGCTAACTGGTATTGTAATGGCTAGCCAGCACCTACCTGTTGGGAACAAAGCGCTGATGTATTGCTGCGAACGCCCATTGCGGACCAATAACTCGTTGATTCGTTAGAATATTTTAGGCGATAGAGTCGGTTCGCGTCATATTCCTTATCCGGGCGTTTTTAATGCTTAAAAACAATGCGAAAGTTTCCCTGTTTCCCCACGCGCGCGCAGCACTCGCTGGATCGGGGCTCGAGCGCTCCCGGAGTCCTTACAAACACCGCCCCTTTGCGAGCTGGCGCAGCGTCTGTCCAATCAAGCTCCGTGTAACTTTTCACGTTTACATTTCAGCCAATGGGTGACGTGGTTACAAATAGTTATTTTCCCAAATAATCTTCCTTCAAAACAGCCATCTAAAAATCGACTTATTTTAATATATTTCTCACATCATTGGTGCTTGAATGAGTGTATAAAAAGGGACAATTATCTAAATGAGTTTATTCCCTTAAAAGTTTTCTGTTGGGGGAAAAAACTTTCATAAACAACCTGACTTAATTTTTCATGCCTATATATATATATATATATATATATATATATAACACTGGCATCCAAAAGTTTGAAATAACTAACAGATTTTGCTGTTTTTTATTTTTTTATTTTGGTACTTTAATTCACCAAAGTGGCGTTCACAAACAGCACCATCACTATTTTAAAAAAGTCATTTTTAAACAAATCTAGACAGGCCCCATTTCCAGCAGCCATCACTCTAATACTTTTTCCTTGAGTAATCCAGATAAACTGCTAATTTGATACTAGAAAATCATTTGCCATTATATCAAACACATTTGGAAGCTAGTTGGTTTGTTAAATTATGACATTGTCAAAATGGCAAAAAAGAAACATCTTTCTCTAGAAACTCAGTCAATCATTGTTTTGAGGAATGAAGGCTATACAATGCTTGAAATTGCCAAAAAAAACTGAAGATTTCATACAAAGGTGTACAGTTCAGTCTTCAAAGACAAAGCACAACTGGCTCTAACAAGGACAGAAAGGGATGTGGAAGACCAGATGTACAACTAAACAAGAGGATAAGTACATCAGAGACTCTAGTTTGAGAAATAGACGCCTCATATGTCCTCAGCTGACAGCTTCATTGAATTCTACCCGCTAAACACCAGTTTCATGTACAACAGTAAAGAGAAGACTCAGGGGTGCAAAACTTATGGGAAGAATTTCAAAGAAAAAAACAGAAAAACAAAAAGAAAAGTTTGAGTGGGCAAAGAAACACAAACATTGGTCAACAGATAAGTGGAAAAGAATGTTATGGATCTTAACCCCATTGAGTTTTGTGGGATCAGCTAGACTGTAAGGTGCGTGAGAAGTGTCTGACAAGACAGACACATCTATGGCAAGTGCTACAGGAAGTGTGGGGTGAAATGTCACCCGAGTATCTGGACAAACTGACAGCTGGAATACCAAGGACCTGCAAAGCTGTTGAAGTAGTTTGATCAGTTGAATGCTACTTTGGTGAATAAAAGTACCAATTTCATTCCATAAGAGCAAAATCTGTACATTATTCCAAACTTTTGGTTGTCAGTTTATACATATTTACTTATAAGTTCATTACTATGCTCACAGGCATGCAAGCTATTTGTTTTTGCTTCACTTGGTCACTTTTTAGAAAAATTAAATTAAGTTTAAATATATTTCTCACTTCATTGTGGTCTTTATGAACATATAAGAGAAAATTACTTAATAACTACCTTTTCATTATTACTTTTTTAATGATCACCCCCTAGTTTGGTGTAAAATAATTGAGTGATGCCAAAAGCAATCTGTGAAGTGAGTTGTTTTCTGCTGTACAGGCTGTAAATACTAATAGTTATCTCAAATAGTAAAAATAAATAGTTTACTCAACTTCAGCTTAATTGTTACTAGTTTAAATTAAGTTACCGCTGCTCTCTAAACCCTAAAGTTTTCATTAATAAAAAATGATTTGCGTGATCCAAAGTAAACCACTTGAAATGTCCCATTTTGGAATCATAACTCAAATATTTACTTTCTTTAATGTTTGGCTTTGAGTACAAATTACTCAGAATTATCAAATGCAAATAAATAAGGGGACTTTTGAATAAGATGTGTTATAATTCAATTGAAATAATGAATTAAATAAAAACAATAATTCTTAAATCACAGGTGAGTTAAGTTTACTTGTGACTAGATAATGTTAACGTATAGTTCATTTTACTTGAGGCAAATAAATGTAAGTATGTTTACTTAAGAAAATCATGCAAACCGATTGCCTTAAAAAAAGGTTAACTCATTTGATTTTAGAGTGGATTCCCAATGCTGCATCAATGTCAAAATAATAAGAGTAGTTTTGAGGTTATTCTTTATTTTCATACTATGCCCATGGGGACGTGTCTCTAATGGTTTTTTTTTTTTGTATGGTTTTTTTTGCTAGTCATTTGCTATTAGCACAAATGGAGCAATGTTGTGGGTTGGAGCGTCTTGTTAGGACTTTTTGTCCCTGAATAAAAAAAAAAAGGACAGCATTGTTTATGTGTCACCCTGGGATACAGTTTGACCAGACAATAGAGAAACACTGTTTGTGGTATTTTACTCTTCTCACAGAAGAACAACACCCTGACCCAAATAATTAACACTGCTAAATATTATTTATATAGGGGTATGCTATGCTATATGTGTTCGATGGGGAAGTGTTGTGTTGATTGAACATAATTTCCTTTTAATGCTACTTTCATTTATGGATCAGTCTCCCTCAAATCCCTCTTTCTCTCTCTCCCTCTTTCTTTTCTCCATTTCTCTCTTTAGCAAATACAACTGTTTGTCTGGATTGCTGGAGTCACATGTTGGCTTGGTTCAAAGCGGGGTCGGGCAGTTTTGGCATGCAACTGGCATTGGCTGTGGAATGTCCACACACACACACACACACACACACACACACACACACACACACATATACACACACACACAGTGCCACAAAAAGAGAACACACAAGGAGCGGCTACTATGCTCACAATCTGAGAGAGCTGGACCAGAGGTCATCCGTCAAACCATTGCCATCCCAGTACCCTTAAATCAGTGACAGTATTTATGAACATATGAGCGGCAGGGTTAGAGTTAGGCAGGGTTAGAGTTAGGCAGG
>JAVLUX010000009.1:11205000-11235000 GCA_032164185.1 Moxostoma hubbsi | reverse complement strand
GAGGCAAATTAACTAATAATAACAAACAGGGAGGCGGGGTATGACATAAGACAGAGAGGCCTGCGGCGATACAGAAACAAAACAAAGCCACGTGCTCTCACAAAACAACAAAACACCCGAATGGCATGAGCGCACTTCGCCAAGACAATAAGGCGATATACGCTCATGCCAACTGACAAACAAGACAAGAGAACGAGTAGCAATGGCAACGCATTCTCACAAAAACAAGACAGGACACCTGTACGAGAGTTCGGCCACACACACAGACACATGCCACCTTAGACCGAAGTGACCAAACATCAGCCCAACATGAAGACAGCTTGCGACCCGGACGCGGACCGCAATGCGAGCGTGACGCAAGGCGCACCCGCGTTCTCGAGAGCCAGTCAAAGTATTGACACAAGTGAATACTGCCAAGATGACATAAGCGCGATGCACCCGCATCACTACCAGACAGACATGGAGCATGAGTGTCCGGATCCCGACACAGACTGAAACAGAACCATATAGGAAGTCAGGATCCAGACACCGTGCTCCCCACATTAAACAAGACGGACTGAAGGGACCATGGCATGGAATACAACCAAAACCGTGCGCTCACACAAAGAAAGACTAAACACAAGACAGACATGGGACGATGATGTCACGGTCCTGTCAGACCAAAACCCGTGACAGCCATAGGCAATTCTAAATTGTACTGTACTTTACTTCTGAATCTCTTACCAAATCTTGCAGTTACAATTGAGTCCACTGTAGGGGCACTGTGGATATATATATATTTCACATATGCTATTTAAACTTACATTTTAATTTAAGAGTAATCTTTTACTCGTTTTTGTGGGTTAGAATACTCAACTACATAATTACTCTATAATGCCCATCATTATTCATAGAATTTATCCCAGTTTAAAGCATTTGCCCCATTGTGTGCAACACTGTAAATGCAAATTAATTTTGGTCATATTTCTGTTATTTCTCTTCTGAGTTCTGTCCTGCTATTTTCCCTGTATGAATCTCTCTGAATAACTATCAGATATTCAATGAAGTGATAGCCTGTAAATTGTCTTTTGTCATTTCCTGAATCAAGTATCCAGTCTAGACAGAGAAACCTCTGACCTTCAGCGACGCCAGTACACAATACATAGTCTATTTTAAATGAGAGGCTAGACATGACACATTACATAAATCTACTTCACAGTTCACCTGTGTAACACGAGAACTATCAGCCTTAAACATGACTTGAAAATACAATATGTCATCATGACTCATGTCCTTGAAAACAGTGACTAGGCAAGTGATGGAAGTTTACATGCATTTGGGTGTTTCCTTTCATGGTTATTTTAGACACTCGCGTTCACATAACAATAGGTGAGTTTCCATCCAACTATTTGTTTGCGCATTTTGAAATTGCACATAAGAAATCCTGAATGGAAATGCATGATCACAATCCGCCAGAACAGTTTTGAGAGAGGGCGCTCCCAGGTATGCCGAGACTGGTGGTGTGTGGGCATTGCAGGTTTTTAGGCCCACATTAGATCAAATATTACACTTATTCTGCACTGTGTCGTGGATGCATTTAATAAATTAGATACTTGCTCCAATCCTGCAAATAAAACTGTCCCTAAAGCAGGGAGGGGTCATTGGGGTCATTGCTCATGACGAGGCGGCTCACTAATGATAATGCGCATTATGTACTGGATGGAAGTGCGCAACAATTTGTATGTTCTAAAGTTAAATGTTTAAAAATGAATTTAGAAAATGCAAAACATTTTGGATGGAAACCCAGCTAATTACCCAATTGCCTGATATCATATTTATATTTAAACCCTTAAATCCATAGAATGTTTCACCAAACATTATAACATCAGGTCTTCCGCTTAATTTTGTAAAAACTTTTATTGTTACACTATTCATAAGAGAAAGGTTTAGGACTACTAAGGAGGTGTGGGCATAAATCACAACACAACTTAAAAAAAATAAAAGTAAAAAGGATGAGGTAAAGCGGATGCTTACTGCCATTATAGGCGGCTTGTCTTGTTCAAACTGACAAACAAATAGCAGCACTCACTTAAAGCACAGGGGACTCAAGTTTGTCGTTAGCATGTTGCTAAGAGCTAATACACTATTTAGCATAAAATTTCTTCGCTCACACAAATATTACTTAAAATAATCCATAATAAATTTACATCTACATTTAGTCATTTAGCAGATTCTTTTTTCCAAGCGACTTACAAATGAGGAACATAAGCAATTTGTCATACAAAAGTCAACATTATCTTCAGTATCACACTGCCAAGTTCTCACAGTGGCTGGACTAGTAAAGATGCTAGCGCAGAAAAAAGAGAGGCAAGGATTTTTTTTAATTGTTAATTATTAAGTGCATTTAGAGTGGATTGAATGTGGATTGGTTAAGTGTCTGCAGAACAGACGTGTTTTCAGCTGGTTCTTGAAATCTGAGATGGTTTCAGCAGATCATGTGGAGGTTTGATGCTCATTCCATCACAGAGAAACAGAGAGAGTGAAATAAACTTTGTGCCTCTTTACCACCAGGCGCCGCTCGTTCAATGACCGCAGAGAGCGAGTTGGGACATGGACCTGGAAAACTTGGCTGTTCCATTGCCTGCTCCATTGCCTGCTCCATTGAAGGCCAGAGACAAGTGAAGTGGTGGCTCAGCGGTTAAGGCTCTGAGTTACTGTCCAGAAGGTTGGGGTTTCAAGCCCCATCACTGCCAAGATGCCACTGCCCTTGCCCTTGCCCTTGAGCAAGGCCCTTGACCCTATCTGCTCCAGGGGTGCCATATCATGGCAGAACCTGTGGTCTGACCCCAGCTATGATATGTGAAAAAAAAAGAATTTCACTTTATATATATAATGTGTGACAAAAATGTGGGTAGCTACTGCCAGCCAGTGGAGTGAAATTAAGAGTGGGGTGATGTGAGCCCTTTTTGGCTGATTGAAGACCAGACATGTGTAGACATGTGGCTGTGTAGCATATTCAGACAAGATAGGTCTGATTTTCCTGATGTTGTAAAACGTGAACCTGCAAGACTGTGTGGTTGATAAGATTTGGCAGTGAATACTGAAAATTTGACATAGCTACTGTATTTTTATCAGTAATATTCTATATTGAATAAATTATATAGTTGTAATCAACACTGCTCTCACTTCGTCCGCCATCTTGGATGGATTTTTTGCTGAGCTTGTCACAATGCATCCTGGGATTACTAATCCACGAGGGATGCATTCGATTAAAAATTTCCAAAATAAATAATCTTAGAAGTCAACATATGTGGCCAAGATTTTGAAACAACTTTCGTACCGGGAAATGCCCTAAAAGTCAGTCTACGTAGGCAGTTCCCTAGGTTTGGAAACAAAGCCATGTAGGCATCCCTTTCTCATGCTGATTTCAGCAGTTTTCAGCTTACTCTGTACATTTTGGATCACGTAGGCATGTCCTCAGCCAGGTTTGCACTTTGAGTATTTGTGAGACTAGTTACGACAGGAAGCTCCTCCAGCAATTCTGCAGCTAAAAAGGTTGCATTAAGAGCAAGTCCATGCACATAGGACAGACTAGTTGTCTTTGAAGTAAGTCATAAGTACAAATTCAGTAAAGGTGAGTCACAGTAGGTTGATTGGCGATATGTGTCACCAATAAAAGTAATCTAATTAATCCATTCATACGTTTTCGAAAGAACTGTGGAAAACAAACCAAATTCTCAAAAAGCAAGACTGCAAAATTATGAATGTATCTATGAGAACAGTCTATAAAAGTAGATTTTTTTTTAAATTCCAAACATCTGGTGCAGGCAAAAGTCTCTGACATGATGCTATAGGGTGGTTGCTTGGGTATTGCAAAGCAATTTGCTTACTAATTCAAATCAAAAGAGTTTACCCCCAAGTCTTTATGATATTGAGTCCCTAGATATGCTTGGGTCCCTCCTTCAATGTAAGTTTATGGCACATTAAGTCGCACAATTAGAAGTTTCCTTTATGTCTGAAGCACAAACAATGCAGGATGATTTATACACCAAAGTTTAATACTTGTGATAAGAGACTTGTTTACATCCCTCAATGTGAGCCATTGTAATAGTAGTCACAAAAATCACCTGTATCATAAGACAAAGCAAAAAAAATACATAAGCTGATACAAGGAGCACAAAACTTGGAGCCCTGAGTCATTGTTGATTTTTTTTACCTTTTAAAGCCAAAAGATGCATTCACTTCACAAAGTCTGTTGCCAGCTGTTAAACACTCAAGGAGTTATATAATGCCATGTGCAGTCTGTGGGAGTCATTAGATTTGATGATTGCTCTGGAGGCCAATATATATCAAGCCATTTAATGAGACCATGTTGACCCTGTTGCAAAGATTGTTTATTTATGATGCTTCTAAATTCCATTGCGGTAATAATTCCAAACACACCGCTAAACAAGTGAAACATGGGAAGTAAATGTGCACCTCCTTGTCCCTCGCTATTGAAGAAACTTATATAAGTCAGGACGTGTATGACAGCCTCTCAGAAATGATTGAAGCTAAGCAAAGAGTGGTTTTATTTCTCATGCTGATTAATACTTTGTTGCACATTTTCATTCCCCCCCCCCTATTGTGGTCACCAGTTGTATGTTCAACTGCTGATTATTGACCCGTTTCAGGTATTTATTAAGATAACAATGGCCAGAGCCCAACTATTTTTCAGTGGCCTTGGTTTTTCCCATTAATATTTTCCAAATTAATAATACTAATTAAATAAACTTCAATAAAGAGATCTCATCCATGAATTGAAGACAAAATATCATGAAGCATTATAAAAGATTTCATGGAATCAAAAACAATGGTACAATATTGCTAGGCAGTGTGATGCTCTGGAAAATGTTCTGCTAGGAAACCCTAAGTCCGGCCATTCATGTAGATGTCAATTTGACACGTGCCACCTACCGTTGCAGTTCAGTAGTATTCCCTAATGTCAGTGGCCTCTTTCAGCAGGATAATGCATCCTGCCACACTCCACACATTGTTCAGGAATGGTTTGAGGAACATGATGAAGAGTTCATGGTGTTCCCCTGGACTCCAAATTCCCCAGATCTCAATCCAATTGTGCATCTGTGGTATGTGCTGGTCCAACAAGTCCGATTAACGGCAGCTCCACCTCGCAACTTACAAGACTTGAAGGACCTGTTGCTAATGACTTGATGCCAGATACCACAGGACAACTTCAGGGGTCTTTTAGAGTCCATGCCTCAGCAGGTTGGTGCTATTTTGGTGGCACATGGAGGACCAACAGCATATTAGGCATGTGGTCATAATTTTTTTACTCATCGATGTATATAGGTAGTTTTTGAGTGGAGGTAAACTGATAAGATTATGTAATACGCAATGGTTCTTGGGCAACGTAATCAGAGGGGAAGATGGCATATTGTTTCAGAGAGTTTCAGTTCCCTAGGATCGGACACATTTTGTAGACTCACTGACAAGTGCCATCTCATACAAGAAATTTTTGCATCGGCTCAAGTGTGTTTACCTTCTCTTGTGGCACAAACAGAAGCGCATTTTGTCAGCAGCGTGCAACATGTGGGTTTGATCCAGCATTGAAACCAGGAAGTAATCGCGTTCACATAATCAGCAAAGAGCAATTTGGAGGTTGCATTTTTTTCCACTGGTAGTTAGGTTTAGGTTGGGGGGATCAGTTAAAAAAATATGCATAGTACAGCTGAAAACAACACGCTTCACAACTAACTTTTGGTGCACATCTGTAGACATTACACCTGAAAAATGGAGCTCACGCACCCAGCAACACTTACCACTATCGACACTGGGGGGCAGTTATTCAAATTTTGGTAAGCACAGACTGATTTTATCTATAGAAAATGTATTTTGGCGCTAATCCAGTTTTCATAATAACAACGACTTCTCTGATTGGTTGATTGCTCTTCAGGATTATGGGTAATGTAGTTCTCCCCTTGAATTCAATTGAAAAATGTTAACATTTTGAAAATTTTACCAAACAATCTGTGTAAATTAGCTTCATAAAAGGTGACTTGAGCTGAAAGTGGAGTCATTTACATCCCTGTAATTTAATACCTGTCACGCACATTTTAGTGTGATTTCACAGCAGATACACCAGATTCAACTTCACAGAGGCTTGACATTGTATCTGACAGGAACACACCACATGATTTGGTCAGAAGACCAAGAGATGCTGGGCAGATGAGACAATGAGCAATAGAGGCTGTTACATAACCCACACCCAGACAAGCTCTGTTCCACTTCTTCCCATTGTGTGTGCACAGGTGTGTGACATGTTTGAGATGTCTCATTGAAGTATGACCGCTGCTCCATTTAACAATACCATGTTGTACAGTCCAGGACCATACAGGCATGCTTTCATCTCTATTGTTCAGAACATACAGTGAAAAGTAAAGTTCAAGACAATGAATACGAATGCATAACGTTTTAATGTTGTTACAATACATGGAAATATTACAAAATGTATAAAAATGTTCATAAACGTAAACATGAATATAACAAATGATGCTAGTAGTACTGCCAGTCCATAGTTAGTGTATTGTATCAAATGTTTTTAAAGAAATAGTTCTAAATTCCGTTTTAAAGTTGTATGCCTCACACCAAAAAAGGAACCATAAAAGCAGTCCATATAGCTTGTCTACGTTATTCCAAGTGTTCTCGGAATGACAGAATTTGAACTACTCTTTTAAATGCGTAGCATAATTTGTGCGTAAAGTGTAAGTAAACAACTTTCCAGCAATGGATGAATTACAACAGTTAAAAATGGTTCCATTTTGCATGGATGTTAATGCACCCTTTATGAAGAGCCTCTTAGTCATATTGAGGCTAGACTGTGACAAAGAGATAAAGGAGAGCAAAAGATCTTCTTTGAGAAGTGTTTGATAACACCTCACATTTCGTGTGATCCATTGACGACTTCCATCCTCCTGAGTCAACATTCAGATATTGATGTAAGGGAGTGAGATAAGAGATCATCTTTATCAGACCTTATATTTCTGTTTCCCATTATTACTGATCACACAGATGTGCTAAGAGGAGAGACGGAAAGAGAGATACAAAAAAATTATTGCGAGGCATTCAGTGGAACCGCGGCTTCACCACAATCACGCTTGATGTATTTAATTTCAATCAATACAAAATATCAAACCAAGTAGCATATGAAAACAAATGATGCTAGAGCTTTTCTCAGAACTAATGTCAATTTTCAGGGCCATGTGCGCAATGACTTTTAACCATCTGGTCTCAAGATGAATTTCGTGCATATATTAAGTCAGTTCCACACATTCAGGTGTAGTTCATCATATTAACTATGGACATGTTCCACAAACGTTTGAGAACCAGAAAGTGTCCAAATCCATTTTGCGGCCACTGTATCTGATGGTAAATGGTTTACCATTTATCTGATCACAGTTTCTAAATGCATATGGATTCCGTTATTGGAAAAGAGCTTTCAGGTTCGCGTGAGTGCTTTAGGACATGACTGTGAATATGATTGACCCAAAACCAGCTCATTTGAGAAAATGCAACAGCTTAGGTTTTCTTGGTAGGTTTGAAGCATGCCAAAAAAACAGATCATCAATAAATTGAGCCATACACTGCATATCTGAAAAAGGCCAGAAATTCTACCCGACGCAGATATCACACTGTCCATGATGAATGCATGTGAAAGACAGATACTAGATTGCTGGATAATTGAGTTGAACAGCCTGGGGCGCTCTCTGAAGTGGGTGTCATTTTTCACGACGGCTCACTTAGCCCTAGCAAACGGCACTCCAAATGGAGACAAATGGACAACTATGCAGCTGCAGAGAGACTTTCCTTCCTAATTCTCACAGTGTTAATGCTGTCTGTCAGTTCATTGTAGATATTACAGGCTTTGCCTCAGTAATATATCATTGCAGTTCTTACAAACATACAATCACTGATGAGGGAATTTCTTGTTGAGGGAAGTTTGGCATATTTCTCTGCAGAACCTTAGCATTGATACGCTGATCTAACAGCAGTTGTCACTTTCAAACTCTGGGATATTCAACAGTGTTAATGAAGGAATGTAGACACATGGGTGGAGTTCTTCCTCAGGGGAAATTCTCACAGTAAGTTTTAAAAAGCTTTCTGACAGAGGTGACTCCCAACATTTAGATAAATTGACACTCAGTGCAGTACAATGGCATTAACATTACTCATATCAACAAGTCAGTTTTTATTTCCAGGTTTAATACAAGTTAAGTTTAATTGGCAGCATTTGTGGCATGATGTTGATTAAAGAAATGGATTTCGACTTAAAAAAAAAATAAAAAATTTAAAAAAAGGAAAAATTTGGGTTACAATGAGGCACTTACAATCAGAGTTGGGCAAGTTACTTAAAAAGTAATCCCCTAGAAATGACTAACTACTACACATAGTGTTATCAGATTACTTTACTTATTACTTCATTGAAAAAGTAATCACATTACTAATTAGCTTTTAAGTTACTTTCTAAAACACTTTTCTAAACACTGTTTTTCCACTCAACAAATTCAAAATTAGGGGTGGGTAAAAATATCGAATCGCAATCTTCATTTGGACAATCTCGATATTGATTCTTAAATCCTAAGATCTATTCAAGTAAATCATATGCAACTAAATGTTGCGTTATCGGGCTGCTGAAACCGGTGTCCGTCACTTGATAGGCTTTAAGTGCATTTGTGCGGTGCAGCTGAAGCCTGGTTTTCACGCAAGTGTGGCGCGAGACATCACAGAAGCTCGTGCAAGTGATGCGCTTTGCACTATTCTGGACTAGTGCACGCATCAGAGATGGGATAGTGCAGAGCTGGTCACTTGATATCTCGGTGGCTTCCTTTGATGATCACAAGGTTTACCTTAATATTGTGGCGGAGACTTCTAAACTTCTGATAATTTCTAGTTTAAAGCGCTATCGAGGAATTCAAACCTCTCAAACAGCTGAACACCCCCGACATTCCGTTCAGCACTGACGAGGAAGACAAACAACATTACATTTATCACGATTTAACAGTAGTGACAGTAACTATGGTATTTTGACAGAATTGTAATTTTAATAATTTATTATGAATTTTTATTACAAATGTGCAGGTGTTAAAAATAAAAATATATGCAATATAATATCTGAACTTTATCATCTAGTATTTCCCCTTGTTCTTTGTCGCATACCCTTCAGCCCTCACAGAAATGCAAACAGATGCACATATGAACATATGGGTTCACGTTTTAATTGTACTGCACATAAATAACATTTTGTATAAATATGCGAAACCCATGTAACGTACTTAAAAGTAACTACATTCATTGAAAGTCAGTAACACGTAAACAATATGCATGTTAACATGATTTTAGTGTCAAAAAAAAAATCCCTTTCTAACCATTTCTGTGCACAGTTATAGCCAATTTTTCAACTTTGTTGCCAACCACATTGCCAACCTCGATTTTTTTATTTATTTGCTTTTTAAAGAAAAGGAGTGATGATTTTTTGTGATAACCAACTTTATGCCACAGATGTTGTTGACTGAGCTTAACTTGTTTTGAACCCGGAATATTCCTTTAATGTGAGAATGAACGGTTGAAATACTGCCAAGTGTTGATAAAAGTGCCCTTACACTGAGATCTCTGAAGTATTCGTTGTAATCCAAGGCATAGCCGACAACAAAACGATTGGGGATCTCAAATCCTACATCTGGAACAGAGATTACATTATTATACAAGTGATGTATTGAAAGGGAAATATCAATGTGTGATTAAAGATGCTGTGTGTGTGTGATTTTGTTCTTTGTTGAAATACTTGCACCATTAATTTTAAGCTTTTATTGTGAGGACCAGACTTCTGGAAGTGTTTATATATATATATATAGTATAGGTATATTGTCAATTAATTACAAATAATATGAAAAGCATTGTTCTAAACAACCACCACGTACAGTCTGGCAAATAACCAGTCCCGCTGGGCACCCGTTTCACCAGCAAACTGTAACGGACACAAAAAAAAGTCCTTTAAGAATATTCTCACATCAACACTTAAACACATGAATACACACCCAAGCACAGTCCTATTGTATTGACTGAGTAAAGAAAGTGACTACACAAGACCATGACTCAGTCATGTAGTACTGTAATAATCTTCTGTTAAGCTTCATTCTGCAGGTTTACCTAGCTACTTTAATCATCTTGGGCCTGAAGGTATCAACATGATTCAGCAGAGTCTTCATAGTTTTCCCAGTGTCCACGATGGCCTGTGGGAATGAAGACACGGAGATGAAAGCAAACGCAGGCTGACACAGACAAATTAAGAAACAAAAGAACGAAGGAGATCTTGACATTACATGAAATCATCTCAGAGGCACAAAGATGCTAGAAGATCATACAGTATTTTGAAATCATAAATTGGACAGCTAGATAGATAGATAGACTAGACAGAACAAATGAAAGAAAAAAGTGAACAAGGTGAGAGAGAGAGAGCGAGAGAGAGAGAGAGAGTGTTAAAGCAGCCTTGTTTACATTTGCATTTTTTAATGAATAATATTAGTGTGAGAAAACTACAATTCTGATTTTCAGCAGGAAAAGTAATAGCGACTCGAATCAGAACCGCCTAAAGGTCTGCGCTGAATATGGTGGATGTAGCTTGAAAGCTCCAGGATAAAAGTTACAGTTAGAAAATTTGGCCAATCTATCATGTTTACTTGGTTTGTGATCTGTATCTGCATGATCAAATTTGATGTTTTGATTAAATTTATTGCTTATCATTAATGCAGTGCAACCATACAAATGCACAGCAGAAAGTAAGGATGTGTACTAGTGCGGATATGACATTATTACATGTGGAAAGTTGTCCAAAATGCCAATTAGGGCTAAAAACAAATGTCTGTTCACTAAATCACTCGGAACACTGAATGAAGATGTTTTGTTTGTTGTTGGGATAAATGGGAGCACACAACGGTTCAAGCTTGACTAGAGAAAGAATGAGGAAGTAGGAAGAGAAATCTGCCTTAAGGCACCTGAAATGACTTTGCCATGTATTTGAAAAAAGGATATTAAAGTGAAGAGAGATATGAGTTTATATCAAGAGCTCATATGACAGAAGACTTACCTCCACAATCAGGACATTCTTCAGTACATGTAAAGAGACATATATGAGATGAGTGACTGCACTGAATACTGGACATCAGAACATCCACAATCACAATTAAAGGAATATATCAGGTTCAATACAACTTAATCTCAATCGACAGCATTTGTGGCATAATGTTGATTACCACAAAAAATAATGTTGACTCGTCCCTCCTTTTATTTTAAAAATAAGCAAAAATCTGGGCTACAGTCGTCATAGCAACGTAGTTATAAAAAGTTATATATACGTATAGTTATATATAACTTTACACACAAAAGGTTAGAGAGTGATTTTATCACACTAAAATCATGTTAAAGCACATATTGTTTAAGTGAGTATTTTAATGTTTACGTATTGGCCTCCATTCACTTCCGTTGTATGTGCCTCACTGTAACCTCCATTTTTGCTTTTTTAAAGAAAAGGAGTTAAAATATTTTTTTTGTGGTAATCAACATTATGCCCCAAATGCTGTTTGATTGACCTTAACTTGTTTTGAAACTGGAATATTCCTTTAAAAGGATAGTTCACCTAAAAATAAAAACTCTCTCATCATTTACTCACCCTTATGCCATCTCATATGTATGACTTTCTTCTGCTGAACACAAATGAAGATATTTGAGAATAATATTTCAGCTCTGTAGGTCCATACAATGCAAGTGAATGGTGACCAGAACTTTGAAGCTCCAAAAAAATCACATAAAGGCAGTGTAAAATAATCCATAAATCTCCAGTGGTTTAATCTATCGTTAAAAGTAATATGATAGGTGTGGGTTAGAAACAAATCAATATTTAAGTCATACTTACTCTAAAATTACATTTTCACATTCAGATATGAGAGTGAAATTAAACAGGCTTCACATGTGACTTTCAGATGTGAAATTAAAAGTGGAGATTTAGAGTAAGAAATGACTTAAATATTGATCTTTTTCTCACCCACACCTATTCATATCACTTCTGAAGATTTGGATTTAAACACTGGAGTCATGGATTAATTTCATGCTGCCTTTATGTGCTTTTTGGGGCTTCAGAGTTCTGGTCACCATCCACTTGAATTGTGAGGACCTACGGAGCTGAGATATTCTTTTAAAAATCTTAATTTGTCTTCAGCAGAAGAAAGTAAGTCATACACATCTGGGATGACATGAGGGTGAGTAAATAATGAGAGAATTTTTATTTTTGGGAAAGCTATTACTTTAAGGCACCAACTGTGCTGCACAATATTAGGAGTGTTTATGCTATAAGGGGGAATCTCATGAAACCTGAAGAACACATCTGGGTCCTTTCAACCCCCAAATCACATAGAAATAAATCTTAGATGATAAAACATGCTTCCTGTTCAGCGGGAAAAAACACAAAAGATCTATTTAGTGCTTATATGATGAGGTCATTACTCGAACACTAAAGACAGAAAACAAAGTTTGAGATACTGGAGATCTAACACACACACACACACACACACACACACAGCTGAGCTCCACATGGAAATCCAATTACCTGAGCAATTGAGCACATGAATCCTCTTACTGATGAATTAGCCATCATAAACCTTTAACAAACTACAAAACCTCTCAGTCATGCCTAACACACCAGCAGACAAACACACAACACACACTGAAAGCTTCACAGACAAGCATGTGGTACTGTAATATATTAGAAGGCTCAAACACACATGTGCTAAATGCTCAACTCTTTGGCTGTGTAGTTAATATGCTTGTAAAATGTATACAAAAATAAAATCATTAAATAACCACAAATGTATTTTCATACAGCCATATAACCATGCACTGAATTATATTTTACATTCATTTTTATTACTGCAATGTGTCAACATTGTTAACTTTTGAGTCATTGCTTGTAGCTGTTGTTGTTCTTAATGATTAGTCTCAATAGACTCCTTACTAGAAAACAGTATTTTTACAACAAAAAACAGTGCTTTGTTTTTTGCTCAAATTAGCATAAATTACAGGTAGTACAATAACTAGTACCATGATATGCAAATATGTAATAATTTACACCATAGTCATATTTTCTTTTTGCATTCCGGTGACGATGACAACTTTTAAATATGGGGCGAAATATGACCCAGACATGTTCTTGGCAAGTTTCAATAGATTCACCTATAAGACATTTGAGAATCATTTTACCTTTCCAGTCAGCAGAGACAGGTTCTCTGCTCCGTCTATACGGAGATCTTGAGTTGACTGGTCATTCTGGTTTAATATCAAAATGAAACGAGTCAAATAACATAAGAAAAAGTCATTACTTCAAAGCATCATCAAGCATGTCCTATTGCAGAAAATGAACTGGAACAAGATAAAAAGGAATTCAATGATACACAAGGAAGAAAAACACCACGCATGATATTTTTACTATGAGCAATGTGTAGTCTAGAAATAGACTTATCTAATTTTATCACATGATTTATACGAGTCAAGACTGGCAGTTACAGTATTCACTTATTCAGTGGACGGTTTCCAGACAAAGTGATTTAGAGTCAATTAAATGAAAGTTCCTCTAGAGCAGTCAGGCTTTAACAACCAAAGTTTAATGCTTTAGTGGATAAAAAAGCGTGAGAAACGTTGAAAGACGTCACTCTTGCAGAACAGTTACCTCTCCAACTGTCTATAGTATTTCCTCTTAAAGCTGATATGGTCAATCAACTGACCCCACAAGTTCAAAGCCTGAGAGAAGAGCTGAATATTACAAATATAAAGTTACGACCCCCTCTGTTGACTAAAACATGCACTGCAGTCAACACATCAGCAATAGTCTATGATGAACTGTGAGTAAAACACTGAGCTGCACACTTCCTACAGCATAAACTTATTTAACTTCCATAATAAAAAAAAAACAGAACTTTTTTTTTATCCACCGGGCATTGACTGAATTGTGAAAAGTGGGCGTTCCACACTAGAATGGGGCCAGACTGGCTTTTTGACTGGGTCTTTTTCAAATCGACAGTTATTTGCTATATTTCTGTAACATTTATTACATTAACATTATATCAAGTTTAACTGCCATTGAATTACTGGATATTTCTCCCAAAAATGTAAATTCTCTCACCATTTACTCTACCTCATGCCATCAACGATGTGTATGACTCTCTTTCTTCTACTGAACACAAGTGAAGATTTTTAGAAGAATATATCAGCTCTGTAAGTTCATAAAATGCAGAACTTTAAAAGTAATCCATAAAATTGCAGTGGTTTAATCCATGTCTACAGAAGCAACATGATAGGTATGGGTGAGAAACAGATACATTTTAAGCTATTTTTTTACTATAAATCTCCACTTTCACTTTCACATTCTTCTTTTGTTTTTGGCGATTCACATTAATTGTGCATATCGCCACCTACTGGGCAGGGAGGAAAATGTATGGTAAATGAGGACTTATATGTTGATCTGTTTCTCACCCACACCTATCATATCGCTTCTGAAGACATGGATTAAACCATTGGAGTCTCATGGATTACTTTTATGCAGATTCTATGTGATTTTTTTGGAACTTTAAAGTTCTGGCAACCACTCACTTGCATTGTATGAACCTACAGAGCTGAAATATTCTTCAAAAAATCTTTGTTTGTGTTCAGCAGAAGAAAGAAAGTCATTCACATCTGGGATTGCATGAGGGTGAGTAAATGATGAACAATCCCTTTAACTATTAGCAAGATTTTAGAATGGTTTGACTACATACAACACTAGCTATTTTGCCATTGGTTAACATTAACCAATCGACCATGCAGCCATGTTTCGGAGGTGGAGCAAGTAATTACATTTTACTCAAATATTATGAAGACATTTTTTCTATTTCGGTGGAATAATGTACAATAATGAATTGTACACAATTAATATGTGTACATTTAGGGTCAATTCTGATTTCATGTTTACTAATTAGAGTGCCGTTTTATTCATGTGGCATCACACAGCACATTACATGCATGATGGCATGATAATTCATTAAGACCGTCACAGCATGCATAATCATAAACGAAGTGCCATTTGAAAAAGAAAATGTTTGGGTCTGTATGACTGAAACTCGTGATTCATCATATGATCTGAGCCGGCTATCATCTATCATGCTGCTTCAGTTCAGAGTCCTTAAAAACTTGTTAAACTGGCTCAATACTCAAATTAAGCGGATAAATGACAGATCATAATCTACGGTACATATTAGCACAACAGAGAGTAAAGGAACAGACTATCACTGGAGCGCTCACCAGGTAGCTCTTGAGCCGTATGAAGTCCACCCTCATGGGAAGTGTCTTGTTGGAGTTCCGGCACAGGACTTTGATGCGCTCCACAAGATCAGCACAGAACTGATAACCTCCCTTCAGCACACACAGCACCACGATATCATGATCACCAAGATCTTCCATGATATTCCTCGCCAGTCTCTCAGTCCTTCAAAACCCCATTACAACATGTAATTGTTCATTTAGATCCAAAACTAGTCATATTTGATCTGACAGTCCAATAACAATGAAAAACTCTGAAGGCAAGGTCCATATGCTTCACAAAGACAGCTCGTCTTTGGAAAAAAATCCAAAAGGAATCCTAATGGAAATTCTATGATCATTTGTAAACAATCCTGATGAACCCTAATGGGAAATTTCTTATAGGATTCCAACAAAACACTGAACAGGACTCAAATGCAAATAAAAAAGCATTTACATTTAGCAGATGCTTTCATCCAAAGAGACTTACAAATGATGAGCTCAGCAAGCAAAAAAAGCCTGTAGAACACACATCCATGGGGATGTTTCAAAAACAGTACTGGGCAAAAGTTTTAGGCACTTGTAGAAAAATGTTGCATAGTGAGGATGTCTTCAAAAATAATGCCATAATTATTCTATTTATTTTAGGTTGTCTCAATTGCTTCTGTCTATTTATGTAATCTCAGACTGACACAATGTTTAGTGGGGAGCTCTGTGGGGGACATGACGTCTGTTGCAGGGATCCCTGTTCTTCTATTCTAATCATTTCTATTTGGAAAAAGTCATGTTTGGGAGTCTAACATTTATATTTCCTATTGACACCCTTAAGCTGGAGACATAAATAACCATCTTAAGACAAAAGTTTTGTGAAACATCTTATGTGGATAAGACTTCTGCACAGTACTGTACGTAACCCTACGTTTGTAAATGTTGTGCTAGAAATTCTAGTGGATTAAAGGATTATGTTTAAGCTAGATTTGTCCCTCCATTTCTTTAAAATAAGCAAAAATTGAGGTTACGGTGAGGCACTTACAATAAAAATGAATGCGGCCACTTTTTGAGGGGTTTGAAGGCAGAAATGTGATGCTTAAAAACACTTAATTTTTTTCTGTTAACCTTGTGTATTATTTAAGCTGTAAAGTTGCTTAAATGTTTGTTTTTTGCTGGTGTAGTTATAAAATTGTATATAACTTTACACAGAAAATTTTAGTAAGATAATTTTTGACACTAAAATCAAGTAAACACTCCTATTGTTTATGTCTTTTGACATGTGGTTATACTTTTGAAACATTTACAGATTTGCCCCCATTCACTTCCGTTGTAAGTGCCTCACTGTAACCCTGATTTTTGCTTGTATTTATTATTTTTTTTAATTTAAAGGAAAGATGAAAATCATATTAACATTATACCACAAATGTTGGTGACTGAATTTTAAATCCCAGAATATTAATTTAAACAAAATGCTTTTAGATGAATCAACATCCTAGTCGAGGTTTTTTTTTCTGTCAGACATCAGTTCATATATTGTTCACGTATAGATCAAGCTGCATGTCTTAGTTTTGCATACTAGGGCCACTTCTTTCTCGATAATAACTGGTTAATGAAGTCATACGGTACAAGACTTACAGTACCTGTCCATAATAACTCCATGTGGGATGAAGACGCACTCCAGATCCCCTGAATAATGTTCTGGATAGGTGAACTGCTCTAAACTGTACCCAGGCCAGTCATCTTGGATCTATAAAACAGATACATAAACATGCATTCTTTGACATGCAGCAGTTGCATTAGTAACGTGCTACTACAAGAGTACGGTCACTTCTAAAGTTTCCGTGAAGTGAAATCAGCAAATGGTTTTGATTTATTGCAAGTATGGTCGTTTTAGTTTATTTACAGGCGCAGAGAGAGAGTCTTACCACGATGCCTCTATTGGTGTTTGTTTGTTTGCGTTCCGATCCTTCCATGTTGGAGTCTTTCGGCTTGCTGATCTATAACTTAGAAATGATTGGACTCTACTTGCGTCCACATTGGAAGGGGGCGATGACGACGCTTTTCATGACGTCACCCAGTGCGCAGAGTGGATGTTCCGGTTACTTTTGGGTTGTGGGTGGGTGCAAGTGAGCGAAAAAACTGGGAAATCGGATTAAAACTTGGGTCAAAGATGAAATTGACGATGTACATATTGCTCATTTATTATTAAAAGGAACCATATTTATGTGTTTCCCAAATATTATCATGCAGTCTGAAGCCTTGTCTGCTAATTTGATTGGGTCAGCATCCTCTGGAGATGGTGGGTGATGTCTTGCGTTGGCATTGACCCATTGAAGCCCGCGACATCACACAATCTTCTCCATTGTGGTGTGATGCAGTGTCATGTGTTTCAGGACTGTGAGTGGAAGACTGCCTGGGTGTTCACTTTCAAATACTCACATAAATAAAATGCAGGGAATGAGGTCCGCTTTAAAACCTTTCATAGGCTACTGTATACACTTGTACCTTACAGAAAATTATTTTTTATGGTTTTAACTATTTATCTTGAAGGACTTGTATGTTTTTGATTACAAAAAACGTAACCAAACATGAGCCTGGCCCAACTTGGCTACCAAACCCCTTACCCAACCTTCCAACTGTTTGGCTACCTGGAGTGTTGGTTTATGTTTAGTGCTGGATGACACTATGCTGTATAATTTTAGATATCTGTCTGCATTCATGGTGCCCTTACAGATGTGCGAGTTACCCATGTCATGGGCACTGGCACACCTCTGGCCCATACAGACACTGGCTTTTGGATCTGACGCCGATAACAGCTTGGTCGGTCCTTTTCCTCTTTGGCTCAGAGAACACAACGGCTGTGTTTTTCAAAAACTATTTGAAATGTGGACACAGCAGACCAAAAAACTTAGTTCCATTGTTCTACTTTTCATCTAAGATGAGACCGAGCCCAGAGAAGTCGGCAGTGCTTCTGGACAGTGTTGATGTTGGGCTTCTGCTTTACATAGTAAAGTCTTAACTTGCATCTGTGGATGCAGCGGTGAATGGTGTTGACTAACAAATGTTTACTAAAGTTATCCCAAGCCCATGTTCATTATATCATTACAGATGAATGATGCTTTTTAACACAGTGATGTCTGAGTGATTAGAGATCACGAACATTCAGAAGTGATTTTTGTCTTGCCCTTTACACACCAACATTTCAAGTCAAGTCAAGTGGTTTTTATTGTCGTTTCAACCATATACAGTTAATACAGTACACAGCGAAACGAGACAACGTTCCTCCAGGAACATGGTGCTGCATAAAACAACATAGGACAAACACAGAACCACATGAGACTACACAAACTAAATAAAATACCTATATAAAGTGCTCGTGCAAATGTGTGCAAAAAGTACAGGACAGTACAATAAATTACTAACAAGGAACAGAACAATAGGCACAGTGAGAGACAGTGCAGCGCCGAACAGTACACAGTAGTGCAAAAAGATGACCGTTTCTAAAAATGCCAAATGTAAACATAACATACTATGAGATAGTGTTCTATGCACATAGCAGTTATTGAGGTAGCAGACAGTTATAAAGTGACAGTAATTAAAGTGCAATTCGGGACATGTGTGTGTGTGTCAAATCAGTCTCTTGAGTATTGAGGAGTCTGATGGCTTGGGGGAAGAAGCTGTTACACAGTCTGGCCGTGAGGGCCCGAATGCTTCGGTACCTCTTTCCAGACGGCAGGAGGGTGAAGAGTTTGTGTGAGGGGTGTGTGGGGTCGTCCACAATGCTGGTGGCTTTGCGGATGCAGTGTTTTGACCAGATTCCTTGAATCTTTTAACTATTTTGTGTACTGTAGAGGGTGAAATGCCCAAAATCCTTCCAATTTGTCTTTGGGGAGAATTGTTCTCAAAGTGCTGGAATAATTGTTGAAGCATCTGTTGGTAAATTGTCTTGAATGATCTTTGCTCTTGAAGGACTAGGCTGTTTTTGGAGGCTTCTTATATACTATGACACGATTGCCTCACCTGTTTAACATTTCCTGTTTCACAACACCTTGTTATTTCAACTCTTCAAATTGTTATTAGTCTGAAATTGGCCCTGTCTCAACTTTTTTGGAGTGTGTTGCAATCATCTGATTTGAAATTACTGTACATAAAAAACAATAAAATTCACAAGGTAAATCATCATATAATGTGTTGTTGTGGCGCTTTCAATATAGCAAAGGGTGAATATAATTTACAAATCACTACTTTTTATGTTATAGCATTTTTCATATTGTCCTAACTTTTTTTGGAATTGGGGTTGTACTTAAATGGGTCGCGACATGCATTTTTAACAAATTGTTCCTTGAGGTTCACTTAAAATATTACGTAGGGCTGGGTATCGTTCAATCGTATTTTTTGATATCGATACCGATACTGATATCTTGACTTCGATACTGGTTCATAAACTTTTTTAGATACTTTCTGAGGTCTGAGGTCATTTTCAGAACTCATAAAAAAAAATCGGAAGGCAGAAACAAAGTGTGAGATCTTTAGATGAACGAGACTGCACGCTTCTTTTTCAGCACGTCATATATGCCCATATACTATATTATATTATATATAATAAAGAGTGTTTCTTCAAACGTGTCTTTGTGTCTACAGGCAAATTATTTGTAATATTAATTTGATAATAATAATAGTCTAGTAATAATAATATTAATAATTTAATAGATTAATGGAAAAACGAGCCAAATATCGTCATGACATGGTTAACGACATCAGCTATTGGCGATCACTCTGACCATCATTGATCCCGAGATCATTGTCTGTTTGCTCAACCTGAATGTGCATTTCTCTCTATAAATTAACAAAATGTTCAGACAGTCTCTTGCTGTTTTTTCCAACACATTCAGAATCATTACCGCTTTTCCCGGTGTCGCTGCGGCTCACTTCGTGCGTGCGCTAGAACAGTGTTAGCAATGTTATTGATAACATTCTTTCTCAGCACTGGAACATTTTCTGATACTAGTGTTTTTCCTTGACACCTAAACACAGCCAATCACCAGCACTTTTAGATTTGGGCACATCTTGCATGCTACATGCTTATCACTGACGTTGACGAGATTAACCCCTTATGTATCGACATTTGGTACACAACGACAAGAATTTTTTTGATACTTGATTGTTTAGAGGCAATTCGGACGGTGCCTAAAATGTATCGAACTCGATACCCAGCGTAAAATTTTTTGAACAAAAATACTGTCATAAATTTCCAATACATTATCCTTGCCCACCCTCATTTGACCCTCTGTCAGAACCCTCTGTTTTGGTGCTCACGCTCCTTTAAGACTTGACAGTAAACACCCAATGTTATGATTGGCTCGATGCTTTTGACTGACCTGCTTTTTTCTTGCCCTTTTACTGATCACCGCTACAGGCGTTGATATGTTGTTGTGGAGGCAGTCAGATGCAAATGTCTACAAAAGTGTGACATCACAATGTCGAGGAAGTAGAAAACGAGTCATTTTGGCAGCGCCAAAGTTTTGAGTTTTGAAACTTACTGAATGTTTTTATATTACAGTGACCTCTAATATGTCAAAAGATCAAGGGGAATTTGATTCTTCATGTCATGACACCCTTTAATAACTATCATTATTTCTGCAATTCAATTGGATGATGCTAGTGGTGCAGAAATTACCCTTTTCAGCTTGAAGTAATCTTAATTTCACATTTGTTGATATATGAAGAATTGTATTTTACACAGACACAAGAGATTGTTGCTAATACTGACACTTTACTCAATTCTAAATACGACACCAGATTTCCAGAAGCTGCCAGATTTTAGCAGAGACATGTAGACTACATGTGACTACATTTGTAGAAACAATTAAATTTCGTATGGCCATGTGAAATACAAAAATATAAAATAAAAATACAATACAAATGAGACATACTGTATATTGTTGCATATAAATAGAAAATAATTGTAATATCTTAAATCTAAACATATTAATAATGCATACATATTTCTTTACACAGTGAAATGTATAGTAATTTTACATCAGTGATTGTTTTTTGTTAAAAGATCAGAATCAGAATGAGCTTTTTGCCAAGTGTACACATCAAGGAATTTGTTTTGGTGTTAGGAGAAACAAAGAAGGAATTGAGAGACCCAGAAGGAATTGGAGGAAAAGGTCCAGGTGTCCGTTCTCAGTCTGTAAGGCATTGTCCACTTCACTCTTCAGGAAATCACTCATTCTTGACATGTTGTTCAGAAACTTGAATAAAGCAGCTAGAAACTCCTGAATGCTCAAATGAACACAGCTGAACACCTACCCCAGATACAATCCAAACTCCTCTCTGAAGATCTGGGTAAAAACTTCTGAGTACACTGACGCTTCTCTGACATCAATGGGTCTTCTCTCTCAGGTCCTCCTCATAGAAGACCAGGTTCCCTTTTTCCAGCTTTCCCAGTGACAGATACTCTTTCTAGCCTGCTGAAGATCCATCTCACATTTCCCATCAAACGTCTGTGTCTTCAGATTGGTCTGGAAGATCAGGAAGTGTGTGTGCAGTCTTGGGGATCTCTGCACTCTCTGCTTCACCCAACAGGGTTTCTAGAACAGTGGCTGAAATCCAACAGAAGACTGGTGTGTGACACATGATGTACAGGCTTCTTGATTTCATGTGTGTGATGATGCTATTGGCCAGACTCTCATCATTTATTCTCTTCCTGAAATACTCATTCTTCTGAGGGTCATTGAACCCTTGTACATCTGTGATCTGGTCAACACACTCAGGAGAAATCTAATTGGCTGCTGCTGGTCGAGAGGTTATCCAGAGCAGAGATTCCCCTTAATTTCCTTCAGCCCATTTCAGAATGAACTTCTGCACAGAGACTATTTTTCCAATACCAGCACAGTTCTGAAGGGTTTAAGTTTAAGGTAAGGCTTTAAATAGGTGATTGCATTTCATTGGTGTTTCCTGTGTCTCTGGTCTCCTGGATGCTGTCTCAATCTGTCTCACTTCTTGTTGATTATTGACCTCTTCACTCCCTCCCTCTGTGATGTACAGCTCTGTGGAGATCTCATTAAGATGTGTTGAGCTTCCGTGATTTGAGATTCCTACATTAATTCTCTTAAATGTATCATTTAGTCTGGATTTGAGCTGGGTTTTTTCAGACACAAATGAACTATTTCTGTTGAGAAAAAAAGAGTGCTGATGTATGTAATTGACCACAAATAGCAGATCTACATGGAAAATCATAAATAGATATAACTCAAACAAAAGATTAAAAAATAATTATATATTTTACAGTTATTATTTTTTTTATATTTATTTTGTTGTAATGAATGTCAGATAGTTATAATAGGATGAAATGCTACATTTAAACCAGTATAAAATATCTTATAAGTCTGTTTTATTTTTTGACATGTGTGAAGATTGCTTGAACACAAAAGGCATAAAAAAGGCATGAAACACACAAGGATGAACACAATAAATACAAACACTGGGCCTTATTTTCAAAACACATATGGATCATTTTCTTACAGAAATGCATCGCTTCGCTTCAGATGGCCTTTATTAACCCCCTGGAGCCGTATGGATTACTTTTGTGATGGATAGATGTGCTTTTTTGGGGTTCAAAATCTAAGGTACTTTTCACTCCCATTATTAAGCTTGGAAGAGCCAGGATATTTTTAAATTTATAACTCAGATTGTGTTTGGCTGAAAGAAGAAATTCATATACACCTTGGATGGCTTGAGGGTGAGTAAATTATGGGATCATTTTCATTATAAACAACCTAACAAAGTGAAGGAAAAAAAGGAATTAAGCCACAACATTACTAAGATAGTGTTGAATGTATGTGAATATTTCATTATGTCTTGTGAAGTGATACAATCGATTTTGGGTAAAAACAAACACAAATATAATTCCTTTTTCACTATACATATTGACATCAGCAGTCTCCTTGGCAATGATTTCAAGCTCAGTAATATTTTTTTTTAGAGGATGTATGACATAAATTAATCGTCATTACAGCAGAAACAACATCATTAGAGACTATAAAGGGTCTACTTTTATTTGTAACAACAAAACCTTGTGCTTTTGTAAAATAAAGAAATAAAAAGGGTGAGCTGTCAGCAGTCTCTGGGTTTGCGAGCATATATCTGAAACATGTCAAAAAAAGGAACTGAAACTCTGCAAATACTTATCATACAAACATGAAACATATGTCTAAAGAAACATATATCCAAAATTATTACAGATTACAAATATTCTCCTGCAATGTAATCTGTATGAAACAAAGCGATGTACAGTTTCTCCTGGCTCAGCGAATTATCTGTAATGTGATCACACCCATGGGCAGAGGGCGCTATTCATATGGTAATGTGCTGAAGCGATCAATGCAAATGGTGAACACCCCCGACTGTGTTTTAAAAACAAAGTTCATTCACTTTTCTGTGCATTTGAAAGACAGCACGATACACAATGGAGAAAACTCCTGGATAGTGACAAAGAGTTAAAATTTTCCTCAGAAGAAGAGCGGAATGAACGTTTGCATTTTGAAGAGAGACTTGATCCAGCCGAGGACACAATTTCAGATTAGTAAATTATTTATTTTTCATTAGTTGACAATGACATGCTATTTTATATAAACATGTACATATTTTACTAGTGGGATTGTTTCCAGACTTGCCAGCCAACATTCAGAGTACTGAAATTTGAAATATGGCCTAATAAGCAAGCTTTAGTTACATTTAAATGCTGTTTCGGCTAAAGCAGGTATTTAAATTGTATGCTGCATGATATAAATATGATATGTAATATGATATAAAACTAATATGAATGCTTAGATTAGATTAGATTTTAACTAATGTTTATGCTGCCTCATTATCATCAACATAGCTTGTGCTTGCAAATATGGGTTCAGGTGTAAATGAGTAAAATGCAATTTAAATATGGCTATATTAGAAAATCAGCATATTATAATGATTTCTGAAGGATCATGTGACACTGAAAACTGCAGTAATGATGCTGAAAATTCAGCTTTGATCACAAATTGCATTTTACAATATATTCAAATAGAAAACTGTTTACAATATCACTGTTTTTACTATATTTTGGATTAAATAAATGCAGTCTTGGTGAGCAGAAGAGACTTCTTTTAAACGGTAGTGTAGGTCTAAAATTAAGTCTTTATGTAAAGAAAATATATAGTCAGATTACTTCTTTTAACTTAAAACTTGATTTTGATCATTAAGACTCCTCACATTCATTCTCTTTCTGTCACATTCCTCATTGATAGGCCCAGGGGAGGGGTCTTTTGTCTCCACAGGTGTGAATTAAAATACATTTTCACGATAGTTCACACTTCCTCGCATATGACCTTTGTAACACTAAAAGTGTCTTACAAAAATTTAATTACTATATTGTTTTGTATGAATGAGTGATCAGGATGATTTTGAGCAAAAGCTCTAGGCTACAAGATCCAGTTCTCAAAAGTCGTGTGGACAAATGTTTAGTATGTGTTATATGGCCTTATTTCAATGACTTAAAAATTATGTTTTTTTCAAGAACCATGCATAAACGTTATTTTCTCAAAAATACAAACATGTACATACATGTTGCACACATATTATTGTAGCCCAGTTTGTGATGAATACAGTGTTGTCAGACTTTAGCCATTAATATGTTTTTAAGCAACTGAACAAAGCACAAATGTCAAGGCATGTCAAAACTTCTCCAGGGCCCAAAACACCCTCAAACACCAGAGGGTTAAAAACACAGATAACCTTGTAAATTGTGTTGCAACCATCCAGAACACCCTAGTTTGCTCAGACAAGTTTGTCTGTAACCGTAACTGTATTTCCTCAATTTGAGCCACCGCCCCTCAAAATGTATGTTTCTGGTATTCACATCTTGTCGGAATTACAGAGATTCTGACTTGTCAAGAACTTTTAATTACAAGCTGCAGACTTGGACTTTTATAAAAGCTCCACTTGATAGTCGTGACATCATGTAAATATGGCAGTGGCCTCAACAGGTACATTTGGAGAACACATATTTCTGTCTGATATGCAAGTTTCAGTTGTTTTGTTTATCATTGTTTAAAAATGCTGCCGTGGTAAAACAGTCTTCTGAGGTCATTCCAAATATGTCATTCCCATTAAACAAACAGTGACCTATTTCCAGTCTGCCTTTAAACTATATTTAACAACTGTATTTGAGGCTTTTCTGAAAAAATGTGAGAAATGTTGAGACATGAGACTCTGCACAGTGACCTCTCCTCAGACTTTCTTTGATTTCCTCTCAAAGATGATGTGGGAAATCAAGTGACCTCACAATCTCAAAGCCTGAGGTAGAAATGAGCATGGCAAATATAAAGTCATGGTGCTCTCTGTTGACTAAAACATGTATTACAGTCGACACACATCGGCACTCAGTGAAGGCAATGAAAGCACTGAACTACACACCTCATTGTCATTATGAAACCGCATTCAAAACCCATTCCACTTTCATAATGTGATGCATAACTGAGTGAAACAATATTCAGAGACAAAAAAGTATTGGCAGAACTTGACTTTATCTATTGGGAATCAATTGAATTGTGAAAAGTGATAGCTACTGATAACCTTCGGTCAGCACACACAGAACCACACATTTCATGATCACCAAGATCCTTCATGGTGTTCCTTGTCAGTCTCTCTGTCCTATAGAACCCCATGACACCACATGGAACTGCCACATTGATCATTATAGTTCATGTGGTGGTGGGGGCGTGGTTAGGAGCCTGTTTGTGAATGGAGAGTGAGATCAGGAGATGAGAATGGTAAGGATCATCCCCTGTCAATGATTGTCTCTAACAGCTGTTTGTCATTGCATTGAGAGTAGAGACGGGCTTTAAAAGCGAGCCAGACGCCAGTTAGGGGGAGAGAGAGTTGCACACAGCAGTGTGCTGAGGTGTGATCATCATTTCTTGTTACGCTGAAATGCCTTATTTGAGTATTGCGAAGCACTGATAAGTACGGGAAAATAAAGATCCTTTTGAGTTGGATCTCGCCATCTCGCCCTTCCTCCTTTTCCCTAACTGTGAACATTTTAATTTCCTCTGATCAATGACAACAATGTGCAAAACGATTACATCAGATGACATGGTTCACTAAGGTAACTCAATATATTTATAAAAAACGTTTACACGATAAACTTTGTTCAAAAGGTCAGAATGCACCAATGGATCCTTCCATTGAAGATGGATGTCTTTATAAATAATGCAATCTGACAGATAACCCACAGCTATTGTATCTGGTTAAATTATAGAAGTATTCAAATTAGAGAAGAATTTTGACTATGAGTTGCAAATGGAACTTTGTTTTCGATGGGGAAATTCATGTATTAAATTCAATAGATTCACAGCATTATCTAATGTACAGAGGTTCTGTGTCACTGGGACAACTACACCTGGAAGTTTCAGAAGTTATTTTTACTATAGTTTTAGGAAGAGGATTGTCCTCCTTTGAGCTGCAGTAATCAAAATGCCACAATGTGATTGATGAAGTTCAGCTGGTCTAGTGTACTTCCCAGTGTGTTACCCAGCAGCAGGCGATGAATTTGTTATTTAAAATCCAGAGAAATGAGTGTGGGAAGAGCTCAGTTTGGTTGAGGTTGATATAGTGGGAATATTTTAAAACAGAACATTCTCAGTGGGATAATTGCGAATGATCATGTTCAATTAGACAGAATCTAGCATGCATAAAAAACTACTATTTCACTGTTTAGTGTTGTTCTATTTTAACTGTCTCACATTTCCCTCATCATTTACTCACCCTCATGCCCTCCCAGATGTGTATGACTTTATTTCTTCTGCTGAACACAAACAAAGACTTTTAGAAAAATATCTCAGCTCTGTAGGTCCTTACAATGCAAGTCAATGGTGACCAAAACTTGTGAAGGTCCAAAAAGTATTTGAAAGCAGCATAAAAGTAATCCATAAAACACCAGTGGTTAAATCCATGTCTTCAGAAGCGATATGATAGGTGTGAGTGAGAAACAGATCAATATTTAAGTCATTTTTTACCATAAATCTTCCATATTCTTCTTCTTTTGTTTTTGGTGAATCACGTATTTATGTGCATATTGCCACCTAATGGGCTGGGAGGAGAATTTGTAGTAAATACTATACTATTAAATACTAAATACTAAATACTATTGATCTGTTTCTCACCCACACCTATCATATCACTTCTGAACATATGGATTTAACAACTGGAGTCTTGTGGATTACTTTTATTACCTTCTAATGTGGATTTTGAAGTCATATTGGATAATATACTTTATTTAAGATCACAGTGTGGGTTTAAAATTCATGTTTGAGATATGACTGATAAGTGACTCATTAGTAAAATAAAAAGCCATAGGAAAATCCCGAAGAAACCCACAGAGAATTCTCTTCCAGTTTTTTGGACTACAAGCTGAACAGCTCTATTGATAAATTGGCACAATCACTGACTGAAGACATTTTACAACGTTCTGAGCTACTTATATAGGGCGCATTTACAGCTCAGGATGACGAAAATGGAGAAGATTTAAATATGATGTAAATTTCAGAGACATGCAGGTTGCATTGGTGATCTGATTAATGGCATGACAGTACTGACAAAGAGCCAGAGTTCCAGGACAGGACCAAGATTCAAAAGCAAAAGTGTAGCATTCAACACATTTGGAAAGGCTATTCAGGAAGAAGTAGAGTGGACTGTGAATCCATCTCAGCTGATCTCTAAAAATATACAGTAAAAATACAGAACAAAACTATAACCAATGATGACTCTGTGCTTCACCTTTAAAGCACTCTTTGCTTGAAAATGAATCATTCCTGATGAATAGAGGAGCAAAGGGTGCTTTAAAGATGAGGGACAGAGTCGTATAAAGAATATTAAAAATAGAGATTCTATTCTTTATAAAGAGTCTATGAAGAATAAATAGCAACATAAATAGATATACGTTTAGCATGTACAGGATGATGCTATAAAATCATATATGTTATATATTTTTTTGTTTTCACAATTTTGTTGAATAACTGAATAATGACAGACAAAACAAACAACAGAATCCCAGTCAAAGAGATTCATCTAGCCTATTAGGTTATCAGGCATAGAGAAGATGTTTGAAATGTACATCTAATGCATGGAAGTATTTAACAAAAATACCATAAGTTAATTATTATTCAATTAATTAATAATGACACCAGAAACAACCTACACCAAAGGTCACTTCAGAAATAAATATAAAATAAACACAGTTTTTTTTACTAAAAATGTCTAAATACAGTATTGTGTCCATAAATCCTCCATTAACAAATAGACATAAAAATGTTTAATATCTAACATAACATTTTTCAATGAATGTTTTATACATATATATATATGTATAAAACATATATATATTAAATTATACATATATTAAATTATATATATATAATTTAACCTCAAAGCTGTTCTGATGGACTAAATCTTTCGTAGTATGTACTTCAGCTCTGTATTCCCTTACAATGCAAGTGAATTGTGACCAGACGTTTTAAGCTCCAAAAATCCCATAAAGGCAGCATAAAAGTAATCCACACGATTCCGAATGGTTTAATATACTGCATGTCTTCTGATACAATCACTTTTTTTTACTATAAATCTCCACTTTCACTCTCACTTTCAGAAAGTGGAGATTTATAGTTAAAAAGGCTAAAATATTGATCTGTTTCTTACCCATACCTATCAAATGGATTTTGAAGATATGGATTTATGCTCTAGAGTCATATGGATTACTTTTATGCTGCCTTCATGTGCGTTTTGGAGCTTGAAAGTTCTTCTCACCATTCACTTGCATTGTATGAACCTACAGAGCTGAATTTTGACCTACAAAATTCTTCTTTTCTGTTCAGCAGAAGACATTAAAGTCATACACATCTGGGATGGCAAGAGGGTGAGTAATGATGAGAGAATTTTCACTTTTGGGTGGGTGATCTATCCCTTTAATTTTTCAGAACATCCCTTACCACCATCCCTTGTGCTTTCAGCACTGGACAGCTCTTCCCCCACCCCCTCTCTTCATTCCACCAAAGTGCACAAGACTGACAAGAGAAACGGCCATACACAAGTCTCGAATACAGTAATGAGGGAAAGAGGTTTTTGAAACCATCGCTCTCCTGCAAGCTCCGAGCATTCGTTACCGATGTGACTAGAGAACAATACAGTAACCTACGGGAGAAAAGATGCTGTGAAGGAAGAAATTTGGCATAGTAACTCTCAAAACCACATTTATGACAGAAAAGACATTGCTATGGGAGGACGATGAGCTAGACAACAGTATGTGTTTCTTGCGTTAAGCGCATGGTGCCAAAGAATGCCAGTGATCTCCATCTGTGGGCGGCGAGGTTGATGTGAGGTTTGTCTTACAGAACCATTAGAGTTCAGTAACTTTTGAGAATGCATATCGAGCTGTTTACCGTGAGATGAGGATCTAAATGGAGCATTTTATGAATTGTCCTTGTTGGCGTCGTGGTACGGGTGCATTCCTTCTCTACCTTCTTTTTCAAGTAGGAATTGCGAAAGGATCAAACTATGGCTACGTGGAATGGTCAGAGAGCGACAAAGACCCTGAAATTAAGGCAAAATATCCTGTTT